>CAJNDT010000002.1:44265-66765 GCA_905221615.1 Symbiodinium sp. CCMP2592
TTCAGGCGGGCGACTCCTAGATTTAGGCCTTGGCTGTGGGAAGTTTGGGTCTCGATACGACAGGTCTTGGGTCGCTTTGCGTTGCACATGAGGAGGAAGCGTGCTGCAGGAGATTCCGCATAGCTCAGCCCTGTGCCGGCATGTCTGACTGTGTGCGCAGGTGCTCGAGACTTGAACTGAGCGGCTCTGGATGTACACAGCTCGAAGCGTTCAGGGATGCTGCAGCGATGTGAATAGTGAATCACATCACCCGACTACCCTTGCTGCGCTCTTGGTGCAGCACTGTGCACTTGTTTGGCTGCATGTGTGCCTTGCCTCAGCTGTCAGCTTGGCTTCGGACCCCCAGGCACAGATCGAGGGCACACATGTGGCGCGGATTGCGGAGCAACAGTAGACTGTGAGCACAGTAGGAGTAAGTAGTTCCGTCCAGTGCTCCTGGTGTTAACCACTCAGCACTTGTTTCCATGGGAAGAAAGCGAAGCTCTTCGGACTCCGGCTGTGGACCTCAAGACTCCAGCCGTGTACGTGTGAGAAGCCCTTTAGACTCCAAGCGAGGACACGTGGCGGGCTTGTGTGCAGGAACATGCGGCATGCTCCATTTGTGCAAAGCATTCCCGGCAGGAAGAAAGTCAGATTCCAACGGGAGTGCGGCAGGCTTTGTTCAGGAAGTAGATCGTTCCCATGTCTAGACAAATCGTGACGGGCAGGCAAGAAAGATGCGCCGTCAGACCCCACAGCACAGGAGCCCGACGGGCTTGCAGGCAGTGCTCTTGAAGGAACTACTATCCTGTTTGCAATCACTTCCCGACAGGCCGGGGTGCAGCTGCTCCGGTGCAGGACGAGGCCACCCACTCGAATTTGACAGCGTCTTTACATGGTAATCTGTCGTCCGGAGGTCAATCAGGAACCGCTTGAGGACAAGCCTCAAGAGGCTGAGCAGGGCCACGAAGGCAGGTTCTCCCAAAGCATGGCATGGCATGTTATTTGTATTTTCAGCAAGAATCCAGGCGGGACGGATGGTAAAGACGCAAAGCAACAGGCCTCCACAGCCAATGGCCAGTCGTGCTGCGATAAGTGCTGCATGCCACTACTCATTTTTCGTGCGGGCCGCGGCCGCTTGAATGGAACACTTGTTCAATCAGGAGGCGTTTGTGGGAAAGCCTCAAAAGCTTCAACTCGGAGCCGAAGGCTGGTTTCGATGTATCACCGCATGCTTCGGTTATTCTTTTGCAGCAGTCCATGCAGGACTGCTGGTTGAAGGGGATGCAATCTGGGAGGCCTGCAAGTACGAATTGTGTTACTGTGCTTCCGCAGTGGGAAATGAGAGAATTCGCTCCTTTCAATGATTTTTTGACTAGGCTTTTGGGCTGGATTGCTGGATTTCGGGCCAAAATCCTAGTCAAAACTGCTGTCATCAGGCTTTTGACTAGGCTTTTGGGCTGCATTGCTGGATTTCGGGCCAAAATCCTAGTCAAAACTGCTGTCAATGGTTTTTTGATTGGCTTTATTGGCTGGATTTCGCGTCAAGGCCAGAATCCTAGTCAAAACTGCTGTCCAGGTTTTTGCTTGGCTTTTTGGCTGGATGGCTGGATTTCTCGTCGGCAGTTTTTTTTTGACT
The DNA here is from genome assembly GCA_905221615.1 of Symbiodinium sp. CCMP2592. Taxonomy (NCBI): domain Eukaryota; class Dinophyceae; order Suessiales; family Symbiodiniaceae; genus Symbiodinium; species Symbiodinium sp. CCMP2592. The sequence goes on from CAJNDT010000002.1 coordinate 45,884, forward strand.
AGGCTTTTGGGCTGGATTGCTGGATTTCGGGCCAGAATCCTAGTCAAAACTGCTGTCATTAGGCTTTTGACTAGGTTGCTGGGCTGGATTGGATTTCGCGCCAAAATCCTAATCAAAACTGCTGTCCAGGTTTTTGCTTGGCTTTTTGGCTGGATGGCTGGATTTCGCGTCGGCAGGTTTTTTTGACTAGGCTTTTGGGCTGGATTGCTGGATTTCGGGCCAGAATCCTAGTCAAAACTGCTGTCCAAGTTTTTTCTTGATTTTTGGGCTGGATGATTTCAATGTTTTTTTGACCAGGCTTTTGGGCAGGATTGCAAGGGATTTGTGATAGGGTTTTTTTTGAGCTTCGCAACCTCCAGAAGCCCCTAAGGTTTGATCGGGCGGATTCGCACCCGTGCAGGAAGTTGTCGAGTTGACGGACACGCCAATAGACCTTACCTCCTCTCCTTCGAAAGAGGATTGCCGGGCAAGCTTCCAACGGGTTAATGCATGAAAGGGGCTCCGAATCCTGATGTGTGCAGGCAAAGCTTCAGCTGGTCGCGGCCCCGCAAGGATGGAATTTGATTCCCATCACACCTGATGGCTTGTGTGGATGGCATTCCATCATTGCTGGGCGCGATGAAGCTGCTTATTTAGCAGTGCCCCGGACACTTGGATTCAAAGTTCCAGCAAATCCGCAAGCAGAACTGCAGAGCCTGAACTGTAACATCCTCCAGCCTAAACCCCGTCTGCGAGGTCCGAAGTTGGATACCCGCTTGCGAGGGAGCAAGTCCTTGCAGAAAGCAGCCTCGCTACAGTCTTGCTGCAAAAGACCTGCGAGAATGCGTTGCTGCAGCACCCGAGCCGCGCAGAGGCAGATCGCAAAGTGTTCGCTTTTCAACACACACATGCATGCTTACTGGCGGCGATCGAGCGCGTCCAGAAAGAGAAGTTCTTCGAACTGCAGGATGCAGTCTCTGGTTGTCATGCTTCAGGGGATGTAGACATTCACGCTGTGTGCGGTCAGGACGTGGAATGGATTGCGCACACGCTGCAGATATCCATTCGAAGCTCTTGCGATCCGCAGGCCAGGCGCTCCGTCGATTGACTTGCCTTTTTGTGAAGCCCAGCGCTGTGTCTCAGGCGCTGGCCATCGCGCAGAAGCATGGCGTCGAGGGCTTGGCTTATGAAGACCGCGTGTTCGGACCCAATGGAGCAACCACGGCAGTCCACATTCATTTTTCGTGGAAAAATGGATGTGGGCATTGGGACTTGGTGGCTAGAGACCACCCGAACAAGGACAGCCGCGAGGCGAGATTTGCTGTAGTGCCAGCTCGTGTTGAGCAGCCTTACAAACTTTCGCAGTGGGTGTTCCAGCAGCTGTTGCGCTTTGGAAACGAGGCGGCTGACCCCGTGCGCGAGTCCTGCGTAGAAACTGCCGATGCAGATCTGCGTGCTCCAGAGGCACACGCCCCAGAGGCATTCGCAGTGGGTAGTCCAGCAGCTGTTGTACTTTTGAAACGAGGCGGCTGACTCTGTGCGCGAGTCCTTCGCAGAAGCCGCCGATGCAGATCCGCGTGCTCCAGAGGCATACAAGAATTTTCTAGAGAGCAAGAATCCAGTGCACAACGAGCAGCATAGTACCACTTACTACCCAGGTGAACTGCGAGTCTTTTGTTGCTAGACTCTGCTTAGATCTCGAAACACTTTCATGTGCAGGATGAGCCAAAGCCAATAGCCGAAAAAGCAAAGAAGAAACGGAACTTGGCCAAGGTTGCGCTTAGTTTCTTTTTCGCTCGTCGTTTCAGAAGCCAGCTTCAAGCCCCCGGAGTCTTTCAAACCTGCGTGCAGGAGCCCAAGCCCAGAGCGCGAGCAAAGGAGAAGGTGGCCAAGGCTTCCACGCTTTTGTCGGCCTGGGCACGATGTTTCCAATGCCTGGGTACGCTTGGGGGCTGTGCTTGTCCGTCCAAACTTGTGAGCAGGATCCAAAGTCAAAAAAGAAGACAGCTGGGAAAGCGGCAGCCGAGGCTGTCTCAAATTAGATGCATTACGAATTCCGTGAGACTTCTGGGACTTGACAACGAGAAGCCAAAACTCCTATCAACGGATTCATTGACAGTTTTTTCGGCTAGACTGCTGGGTGTCGCCCGTCGTTCCCGAAGCCAGCTTCAAGGACATGAAGGGGTGAGACCCCCATTCAAAATGGTGCGCAGGAGCCAAAGCCCGAAGTGCGAGCAAAGGAGAAGGCGGGCAAGGCCTCCACGCTCATATCGGCAAGGGCACGATAGTGTTAATTAGCATCTCAGTGTACGCAATGCCTGGAAGCGCGTGGGGCTTTGCTTGTCCGTCCAAACTTGTGAGCAGGAGCCAAAGTCAAAAAAGAAGGCAGCTGAGAAAGCGGCAGCCGAGGCTGTCTCGAATTAGATGCATTACGAATTCCGTGAGGCTTCTGGGGGTACTGTATGAGTGCTGTCTTGCTTTTTGGCTGGATTGCTGGATTGCGCGCCAAAATCCTAGTCCAAACAGATGTCAACGGGTTTTTTAATGGTTTTGACTGGATTGCAGGATTTCGCGTCAGTTTTTTTTACTCGGCTTTCAGGCTGGATTGCTGGATCTCGCATTGTAGTCCAAACTGCTGTCCCATCAATGTCTAGGGTCAAAACCGCCAGCATCCTCGTCTAAGGCCTTTTGCGGGTTGTTACGCTCTTCAATCTTTTCAACAGTTTTGGTTTACAGGGTTGTTGGGGTGGAATACTGCTTTAGTCTGGAACAGGTTGGAGTCTGGGGGTCTCACAGCTCGTAGGAGAACCTACTTCGAACCATGTTGACGTTGCCCTAAACTAGCTTTTGCAGGGAGAGCGCGGAGGGTTAGACCACGACCCAATCGACGATTTGCCTGACAAGCACAGGCGAGCCAAAGTGGTGTTGTTCTTTGTTTCCTGTGTGAGCTGTTCATGCCTTTTACCAGGAGTGTCTATCTGGAGCTGCGTCGAAGCCCGGGTGCAGCAAGCAGCCGGGTTGCGAAGTCGACTGCCTTGAGGCGGGAGCTGGCGGCCAAGGCCAGGCCGGCCTTTCGTGTTGGAAGCCTGAGGGGCATGACATGAGCGCCGGGAGGTCCTTGCAGATCTCGTGCAGAAGAAGCTTGTGATCGAAAAAAAAAGAAAAAATCCTTCGTGTATTTCCCGCACGACATGGTTCCTGACGAGCCAGAAGCCCCGGAGGACAAATGATCGCACATTTCCTCATGCAATTCACATTCTGGACTCGGATGCTGCCTGCTGTCGGAGGAGCTCCCGGAACGAGAGGCTGAAGCTTCGGAGAAAGAGGATGACGCCAGGCCAGGTCTGGCATTTGGTCGTCTTCGTTTTACGTGTCCTCTTGAACAGGCCGAAGGCAGACAAGAAGAAGTTTCGAAGGGCGAAGAGTGCCTTCCACTTTTTCATGGCCTCCGTGGACTTTGCCGACAGGGCCAGCACAGTGAGCGAGCGCAACAAGTATGCCGCGGGCCTTTGGAAAGGCTTGAACCCAGCGGAGAAGCGTCCGTTCCTTGAGCAGCACGAGGCCGCGAAGAAGGCCCTTGCACAGGCCGGTGCGGATGCAGTGGACGACGAGCTGCTTGATGCTTCCGAGTGGGAGGAGCGTACCTCCCAGCTCGTGATTTTCCAGACGCCGCCTGGTTCCAGCATCAAGCCAGAAAGGCAGCTGGCCGCTGTCTGGGCCCCCGCCGACGGCAATCCGCTCTTGGCGCAGCACTGCGGACCATGTGCAAGGATTTACTTCCCCGTCGTCACGCTCATGTCCTGTCCACGTTGCAGAAAGTCCCTGCAGAAGGTGCAATGGGATTCTGAAAGCCAGGTGTTTCGCGTGGAAGCTTCTACAATGCTCCTGCCTGGGACCCTTGCCGACCTACCCAAGGACAACAGCGAGGCCGAGGAGCGGTATGGCAATGAAGTCATCGTGCCAAAGCATGTCAGCAAGGAGGTTAAGAAATGGACGGATCGTGGGTTCCAGTTCAGCACGGCAGCACTGACTTTGTTGTGTAAGTCCGCGGAAGAGTTTGCGTCCCTCCAGTTCGTGCGTGGCGAGCAGGCGGCAACTCACCGCAAAAAGAAAACGTTGACACTGGCAGACATGAGATTCGGTTCGCGCATATCCGATGCAGCCTGCATGGGCAAACTTCTCCGTGCACGTCAGAAGGAGGCCAGGCGAGTTCTAGACAACAAGGGTTTGCTCCCCATGGCTCTTAGAGATTATATCTTACACAGCCAAGCCGAAAGATCCAACCCTGCGGAAAGGCCAGACACGAGGAAGCCGAGCAGGCCTGCCGTTCCACAGTCTTAAGATTGAGGTGATGGTAGGAGTAGCAGTAGCAGTAGCAGTAGCAGTAGCAGCAATAGTAGTAGCAGCAGCAGCAGCAGTAGTACTGTAGTAATAATAATAATAGTAGTAGGCCCTATGAGTCGCACCAAGAATCCTCGTGCAGAGTTGCATTTCGGTTTCAGGCGAAAGCTGTTCGCAAGGTCTCACAAAAGGCCCATTGTGGATTCGTGACACTTTGTTCTGACATGAACATGACATGGGGTGTTTTCAGGCCCAGCTACCGGATGTGCCAGAGAGCCAACTCACAGTGCCCGCCTTGTCAATCCAATTTTCACGTCGACACCATGATGCCTGGTGCTGCAAGGTGCTGGAGCTCCGAGTCCGCCTGTTCAAGCTTGGCAAAAGCTTCACGGGGAGCAAGCTTGAGCTGATCCAGAGGCTGTTGGAGCCACCAGAGGACACGCATGGGATTTGAGGCGTTAGAGTTTGCTCTCGTTTCAGAGACGTTGCATCTCAGGAGCACCGTGCTGTGCTCGCCGAAAGTGCCGAGGCCAGCTACACAACGTGATGGAGTGTTCTGATTCCAAAACTTCGCAGGAAAGGCATGCAGACTGTGCCGAGCCTGGAGCGGGACAGGCCGATACGAATGGCTCGAGAGTGTTGTCGTTCTTGTCATTCCACATCATTGCACAACTTTACAGGAAGAACATGTCGATCGTAGTCTGCGGGCTGTCGCTCTGGAGAACATCAGCGCCAAAGCCTGAAGCTGCTCTTTGCTTGGACATATCGTCACGTCTCCATGAGCATCCTCAGGCCTTGGAGGCACGAGTGAGGCTCGCGTCGATGGGCCTTCCGGCCAAGGGAAGACGAGTAGATCTGGTGCACAGGCTTCGCACTGCCAATGCAATGACGTAAGCTGTGCGTGCGTTTAATTGTCGCGCCGTCCTCTGCAGCTAGAAGTCTTTAAGCTTGGCCGTCTGCAAAAGAGCAGATGGTTGTGTACGCGGTGCTGCGTCGCTGGAACGTATCAAGAGATCTGTAGTCTCCATTATTAGGGTTCAGGGTTTAGGGTTCATTGTAGTTCCCTTTTATTTGTTTTTAATAGGATCCCAACCATTCACAGTAGGCTTTCGAGAGTTTTGAGACTCTGCCTCGATTCCAGACAGTTCGTGGCAACTCGCCAGAAAAGTTGCGCGGCTGCTGGGCTGGAGCAGTGGTTGCCGGAGGTGAGCATCTACTTTTGCAGTTTATGCGTGCGTTTCTGATGTGAGCGCTCGGTTTTTTTGGGGGGAAGGGAGGTTTTGGTTTCGTGTCGCGGAAGATGTTTCTTCCTTGCCGCGGTTATTCTTTGTTCCTTGTCGTGGTTGTGGGTGGGTCCTTGTCGTGGTTCTCTTTACTGCTTCTTGGCGTGGTTAAAGCTTGCCTTCACACTTCGCTGTCCGCATCGGTGTCTAAGATCTTTGAAGGAGCCGTTGTGTTTCGTGCTTCAGGCGCTGTGTTTCCGGGCATGCTGCCTAGGTTTCCACTCGCAGGTGTCGCACATCGCAGGCGTGCGGGAATAGCCTTGCTGCTGCGCTGAGCAGTGGGTCAATCCCGGTCGGCCTCTGCGATCAAAGCCGACTGCAGGTTTGTGTTGACTGAGCCTTGGACTGTTCCATCTTCTTAGTGGCGCCCACTGGCTAGCGGTTTAGGCCCTCTCTGTCCGGTCCCATTGCTGTGGGGGATGAGCCAGCGGCAGGATTCCCTGCCGCCTGGCGGAGTGCGCATTGCGACCATTGAAAAGGTGTGCATGTGTTCGGTCACCTTAACATAATGTGTGTTGGGATGCCTGCGCGCGCATGCTACTCTACTGGCGCATGCAACGAACACACAGGTGTTAAGTGAGCTTGTGTGCAGCTTCTGCTTGCACCACTTGCTGCACACAGAATTTCCCACCCCTTCTCACACCTTCTTACAGTGTCTCTATGTGGCCCCTGGAGTGGGCAGTGCTTCGTGCTTGCCCCTGGCGAGGGCTGCGTTGGCATGGGCTTGTGCCCGGTGTAGCCCCATGCGGCTTCTTGTAGGCCTCGTGAGGGGGATGAGCCAGCGGCAGGATTCCCTGCCGCCTGGCGGAGTGTGCATTGCGACCATTGACAAGGTGTGCATGTTCGGTCACCTCAACATAGTGTGGGTTCACACACGCAGTATATATATATATATACACTCACAGTACATGCACACAACACACGCACACAATACACACACACACACACACACTGCACACACACACACACTCACTGCACACACACACACACACAGATACACACACACACAGACACAGACACAGACACGGACACAGACGCAGACACAGACGCAGACACAGACACAGACACAGACACACAGACACACAGACACACAGACACTGATGGATTCGGCCAAGAGTACGAGTGCAAGAGGAAAAAGAGAGGCATGTTGTTGCAAAAGCTTGTCAGATTGCGGCAAACGTGCAAGGCTTTGTGCTCAAGCAAAAAGTGAAAACCGTAAATGCACTAATCTTGCTGCCTCAGGGGGCCAGCGTTTTCTAATCTTGCTGCCTCAGGGGGCCCAGCTTGCAGGTACAAGAGGATGATCAGTCCTCTCCTCCCATGTCACTGGTAGCTTCGTTGGACACAGTCCCAGCGACATGCTGTGTCCCCCTGCAACAGTTGATTTGGTAAATGTCTAATGCCGGATTATGTTGAAAAGCGAAATTGCAAACAATGTAGGAGTGATCCTCTGCTCCCATGTGCTAGGGAGGTTCACACACACAGCCCCAATGGGGCGTACATGCTTCAAGTAGAGTGAAAGGTCTGATGCGCGGCAATAGGAGTGAATGGCGCACTTTTCTCGCTGTCAATAGCGATCGGGTGATTGTCGTATTTCCTGATCCGAACAGGTTCTAACAAAAAGCACCGGCATCAACGTGGCTAAAGTGGTGACTGAATCCCAATCATGTAGTCGTCGACGGTTTTGTTCGAAGAAGAAAGCTGGGATTTTAGGAGTTCTGCCGGTGATCTCCTTGATGCGGTAGGAGAAGATCTTGCGAGCTTGTAGAACGTTGTCACCCAGACAAAGTACCACGTGTAGGAACATGTGCTGTCTCTGGTGATGCGGTCGGGTGGAATTTCAACAATCATCCGAAAACATTGTCCTGCCATGGAGTACCATGGAAGGCCGGCCTCGGCAGCCTTTCGCTTTGTCATATTTTTGCTGCTACCAACCGACAAACGCTTGAACAAGGAATGTAAATCAACATGGACATGCTGTGTGCTCAGGCGAAACAACAAAGTGGTGTCGTGCTGACACTCGCATGCGCAGACTTTTTGTCACGCTTAGCGGATCTTGCAGCCCTAATCCGTCCTGAGTATTAGGGTCCAACAGCGAGTTTGTTGGGACAGTCACTCATGATCTTGAAATGGCATCTACACCTAAAACCTGCACGTACCAGCATTTTTGCACAAGCGGTTTTGGACCGCTTGTGCTGAATAGTAGGATGCACAATATCGTAAGGTGCAATCGAGTCAGAAGACCAAGGATCTCGAGATGGAGACCGGTGTGCGTCCTCAGCCATGTGTGACGTTGCCGTAGGTGACGATGATGATGTTGAATGCGAAGAGCGTGTCCTCTTTCGTCTTGTAGTATGTGGATGTTGGCGTCGTTGCTGTGTTGTGGATTGGGATGGTGGTGAGATGTTGCGTGTTTTCTTTGTTTTCATGACTGTTTTGTCCTTTTGTCTTTGTTGTCTTTCTTCTTTTTTGTCCTCGTTGTGTGCTTTGTTTTTTGCTTGTGTGTGTGACTGACTGCATGGGAGGATGTGGTGGTGTCATCCTTCCTCAGGAAGGCATCAATCTCTTCGGATCCCCATAGGCTGCTGTCTTCATCCTCGTCCATCTGTGTGTGATCCTAAATATGTTTCAGCAACTGTAGTTCTGAGAAATGGCTGCGGAGTCACAACTGCATTGAGGCATGTGCATACGCTGATCTTCAGAAGAGAGAGAGAGAGGTACACAGAGACATCAATTGAGCAACCTCGCCGACCGGCATGACCTTTCAACATGATGCTCTTAATGTTGAACCTCATCAGGAATGATGGAGTTCGCAGCACAGCTTTACTGTGTGGTTGTTGGCTGCCGGGGGCAGCAAATGTGCATCTAATTGTCAACTCAGCAATGTTGCTCACGGAGTTCTTGACCGCTTGCTCTTGTTGGATGTAGGAGTTGATGTAGTAGATACTGTCTCCTTTTGGGTAGGAGTCGTTGATGTCGGACGCTGATCAGGTTGCTCCGAATGCTTTCGTATCCACGCTTGAGATGCGATAAAGTACTCACGCCACCATGAAGAGCCGTTAGTGGCCCAATGCCATCTCCATTGTGATGCCGTGGGAGATCGCGATCTGGTGCGTTGTTCCATGGTGCTAACACAACTGGTTGTTTTGCAAAATGCTGCGGGAAAGAGTGCATCAATCGCTGCATACCAAACATATGTGAAGTGAGTGCACTGACCGTCACAATTGGCAACAACGACAATCGTTGTTTTAACCGTCCGCTGCAAAGCACCCAATGGTGGTATGAACATGGTTGATCACCTATTGTTGCGAAGCTTCGAGTCTTTCCACTCGTTGCTTTAGCTCTGTGATCTGCCGGGTTGTTTGCAGAATAAACTCGGCTAATTGGTCGCGTAGAGCCTCGTCACTGAATGTGGAAGGTTCACTTCCAGTTTCGGAATCATAGTCCCGATGCTGTGTCAAAATCTCCATGAGGGCTTCGGAGAGAGCTTCACGTCGTGACTCATCGACGGGTGGCGAATCTGTAGTCACTGTGTTTGTCGGAAGAGATGCTTCGCTCATGGCTCGATGTCGGGATTCCAATAGGTGTCACTCTGAGGCAAAAACTTCAGAAGGCACAGTTATGGTATGTGTCTGAAAGCAACATGTGTTGAAATGCGAGAAGTGTGCACTACCTGGCTCTTTTTATACCAGCGTACCTTAGCAGCATATTCACGACCAATCAGGCGCGTTTTGCCTGATGAGGCTTTCGAGTACGTCGAGCTGCTGTTTGCACGAGGCGAGGATCGCCGTGGTAGCCTCGGGTTGAGTGGTCAACACCGTTGTAGCCTGTTGTATCAGGCGCTCGAGTTTGGCATTCGATTCAAGCAACGAATTGTGAAACTGCGTTATTGCTGCCATAATCTCAGTCGATGAATCCGGATCAGAGTGATGCGGAGGTGGAAATGGCGGGGTCGCCGGTGCAGCCACTGCTGCGTCCTGCTGTTCTTCCGGATCTTGGTGTTGCTCTTGGTAATCTTGGAAATCTTCGTCTTCTGCAACACGTAGGAACTGAGAGCGCAAAAGCGCCGGATGTTGATTGTGGCTGCCAACCGCAGGTTGCTCGTTGCGGCGTCTGCTATGCTTGGAGATGGATGGCCGAGGACGGCCGCTCAGCGCTTTGTGGCTCGGCTGCAATCTGCCAGTCATGGCACTTTTATACATGATGATGCCTCAGTTAAACCCTGTAAATGGCTGCGGGAAGCACTGTGTTAATACAAGGCGGCTCTCATGTTGCAAAGTTGCATGGCTCTGGACACACGCACGGCAACTTAGCACAGTGTTTTGCTTACAGCTGTTGATCAGTATAGCCGGCAGCGATGTAGAGATCGCGCATGGCTCGAATGGCTGATGTGGCCTCGCTGCATGGTGTTGTCACTCTGCGTACCATGCGTGTGCGGGCCTGAAAACTGCTGCGAAGTATTGCAACAGAGGTGGCTGACTGTGGGTGTAAAATATCCGCCTTGTGCAAAGTGCATTGATGCGTAAGGCTGCTGTGCTAAGGGTTTATGGCGAAACCCAGGAAAATGTTGGCCGGTTCAGTTTCAAGCTGAACCGGTGGTTTGTAGAAAGATGCGTCAGTAAGCTGTGCAAAAGGAGGCAGTCGGGTCAGCTGTGCAGGTAACAGAAGGACGCGGTTGTCGACGTATCTGGTAGCAAAAAAGAAAGCTTGATCCTGCTTGTTGTGGTCTGGAAAATGCTTGTGGTTCATGAAAAGTTGTTTGTATGTGTGGTGCCAACACTGTTCTTCGACAGCAACCACGATGTTGCATAGGGCTGGGCTGCAGGGCGAGCCCATAGGTGCACCGCGAAATTGCTCAATGAGTGATGTACCAACAGTGAAATAGTTGAGTCGGAGCACTGCAATGATGAGTTGTGGTATGTGTTGTAATTGTATGCAAAGTTTGTTGGCGGAGGAGGCTTCTTGCTGCTTTTGTCTGCTTTTGCCCCTGTGGACTCGATGTGTGGGGTCTTTCTGTGAGTGGTCAATGAAGAATTTGGAAGAGTGTAGTGGGTTCTTCTCTCTGTACCATCGGACCATGATGCTGTATGCTGAGAGAAACCGGCTCTGATCGACCGATGTAAAGAAGCCAGCCAAATCCTGATTGTACAGGATGTAATCTGTTGAATCTTGTATTTTCCTGCGTTGATGCAAGAAGAGTGCTGTTTGTTTGAGCTGTGTTATCCCGTCTCCTTGGTGAAAGGAGTTTGGGCATGCTTGAAGTGTCATCAGCTGCAGTACGTCTGCTAAGGCTTCCCATAATTTTCGGCCCATGGTGTCGATGAACGCCACTATAGGACGTCCTTTCGCAAATTGCTTCTTTCTTTTCGGTAAAATGTAGGCACGTGGGATGCGGCCCCATTGTGGAAACGCCCATGTGTAAGTTGGTAGAAGACTGCGGATGTCTGTGTAGACATCGAAGTGGTGTTGTAGAGGTTGGCACTGCGAGATCCGAAAGATCTCTTTGTCTAAAAAAGTGTTGTGTATGGCAGTGTGGTATAGTGCTGGGCAGTACCACGTGAGTCGGTTCGGGAAGTGATCTTCGCAATGGATGATGCCCGTGGGTATTTTGTGTTGGACTTGCTTGAGCATCTTGACCTGTAGTATGTTGTTTTTTCTGCAGTGTGTGTTGTGTTGTGGTATTTGTTCAGATACAAACTGCTTTGCAGTTTGATGGTTGTAAGGTAGTCCATAGTGTCGATGCCATGTGCGTATGGCTCGGCATAATTGTGAGGCCAACTGTGTGGGCTTTTGAAGGCAATTGCTTTTGCCTGAGTATGCCAAAAACTGATGTTGTGGTTGTAGTTCTGCAAGTTGGATAGCAATGTGATTGTGGAAAATGTGCTCCTGGGGTACTTGTGAGTGTAATGGTGAGCATGTACAGGGTGGTGGTGAATCAGGTTGCCATGTGGTGTGGGCATCGCGCCAATTGTGTAGAAGTTGTTGCATGGGTGGGTGCTTTTTGTAGACAGGTTTTGTGCTGGGAAGGTGGAATGGTGGAATGTGTTGTTTGTTGCTTGTTAAACGAGAGCGAAAAAATTGTCGTAGTTGTTGGGTGAAGGTGGGGTGCAAGAGTGGCTGTAGGTAAATGGGTTTTGTGACAGGAGGTGGTTTTAGTCGTCGCTTTTTGAAGACGGTGTTGAGAGCTTTGTGAGCGTGTCTGCGGTCACGTCGTGGTAAGTTGTTTGAGAGTTTGTGTAAAGCGTAAACTGTGGCTGCTGGTGTGTCTGAACGAAGCAGTTGTTTTGTTGTGTCGAATCTGGTGCGAGTGTTGGAAGTAAGATGTGATACTGTAGTCCATGCCTGTTTTCTGGTGTTGAATAAAGTGGAATTGGTGAAGCTCCGAATAGAGTGGTGTAGTTTGCCTCGGCGCTGCTTCGCCCATAAGGTGGCTGTGCCGTTGTGCTTGTTGTTGGCTGCTTTTGTGAAGCCGGAAAAAGCTCCTTTCATGTGTGATGTGATGTAAGGAAAGTTGAGCTTGGATTGGTGGTGTTGTATGAGAGTGTTCTCCGTGGCTTCTAATTGTTCGGTGGGTATGTTGGCTTGTAATACAATTGGTGTGTATTGGTGGTAGCATTTGTGTTTATGCCACCATCGTAAGGCAAGTTCGGCTTGTACAATCTTGTGTTGTTGAAGTTGCTTGAATTTTCGATTGCGTGTGCCCTCTCGTTGTGTGAGAGAGTGACTTGTGCTGCCGATGTAGACGTAGCCACGAACAGGTTGTTGTGTGGTGACTCTGCAGTATACCACCTGTGGCTGACGAAAGAAAGAGAGTGTGTACGATGGAAAAGAAATGTTTGAATGTGCAAACAGTCTCTGCAGGTTGGAGAAATGTCCTTCCTCATGTTTGAGGTAGAAATGCTGTGTGCGAAGTAACAAAGTCAGGCCTTGAAGCCAGAGTATGATTTGATGGAATTGTGTGGAGACTGGTTCTGCCAATGGTGCGACGAATTGTAAGATGGATCTGCCTTGATCCAGAATGCGTATGATGTGCTTGAATTGTTTTTGTCGGAAAATTGTTGTGTGATCTAGTGTCTGTCGGTGTTGAATCAAGTACTGCCTGAGTCACTCTGTCATCTGACTGATGATGGCGACAAGTTTTATCAGTGCTGGGGAGCCAAATTTGTCGATGGCTTTGGGTGGGACACCCCAGGCGACTGCAGCGGTCTGCAGTGTCTGCTCTTGTGAGTTGCTGAGTGAAGGGAATTCCGAAGCAACAATGTCAAGGTACTTTTTTACCTGTGTTTTTTGCTTGTCGCTGATGCCTTTGATGGCACCAAACCATCTGGTGATGCCGGATTCGGAGTGAACGCCAGTGAAATGATCTTGAAACCAAACACTGGCTTTTGTAGGCTGCTGAAAGATGCGCTGGGGATCCATCTTGGGATCGAGGGGTGCCGCCTTCGTTGGGGTAAGAGTTGACTGCTTCTGTCGCTTGGCGCCCAGAGTGGAGCGTCCCGGAAAGTGCATACCTGTGGTGGATGACGATGCTGGGGAAGCATGTAACGGGTTGTTGTCTTGTTCTGCAGCGGTTGTGGTGAAAGGGGAGAGGCCATCAGTGGTAGGCCTGGTGTCGGTGTGTGTAGAGTCATCGATGGTAGCACGTTTTTGTCCACGAGTGGTTGTGGTGGGGGAAATCTCAATTGTGGAAAGTGAGAGAGGCGGTGGAGAGGGCGTGTTGATGGGAGTGCTGGGTGCGGTGGTTCGTTTTGGTTTCTTTGGTGCTGGTGTGCTGGGTGCCTCATTGTGTGCATCCGGAGCACGGAGAGTTTCAATTGTCTCCAGTGCTGTGGAAAGTCGTGCTTCCAGGTCGCTGATGCGATGTGCCGCCATAGTGTCTGCCTCTGTCGGCTGCGAAGGTTGAAGTGGGAGATGAGGTTGTGATTTGCTGGATTGTAGTGGTGTTGGAGATTCGGTGGGTTGCGATTGTGTGTTGTCTGTCTTGTCTGTGTCAGATTTGACATCTTGCTTGTCCTTTTTGTTGCCATCATTGTACTGGTCCTGCAGCTCTTGCAGGTACAACACCAATTCCTTGATGAGGTGTGACATTGCTGGTCGTTTTGCGAGTGTGAGCTTTTCTTGCCAGCAGAATGCGGTGGCCGCTTGGTCCAGATCAATTTTCCTTGCTCGGAGTTGACCCATAAGTTCAGTGGTAAAGACGGCTTCGCTGATGTGTTTGCTGCATGTGAGATGGATGTCGAAGCCGTGTGCGGCGTACCGTAGCCAGTACGAGGACCAATTGTGTCGCAGAAATGCGACCAATGGTGCTGTTGCGATTGGCATGCCTGCTGTGCGGTTGTGCACTGAATGTGGTGTAGATTGAATGTGTTTGGGTAGGTTGAGGCCAAAAAGCTGCCTGTTGTCCCAATGCTCTGGTGTTTGAACGAAGTCGTTTGGTATCTGGGGATTTGTAGGCGTGGGATTGGGGTGTTGTTGTTGTTGGGGTGTGACGGTGGCCTGAGGGAATGTATGTGAAGAAATGCTGGGGTTTCGAGTCGTCATCGAAGATGGACTCACAAATGTGTGTTGGGGAGTGGTAGGTGTGGGGGTTGGCAGTGTGGTGGGTGATGTTGGGCCGGGAAACTGCTGGGGTGGGGGAGGGGGTGGAGGGAAAGGTGGGAAAGTGGTGTTGTGGCTGTAAGTGTGAGCTGAACCCCAAGTAGTCGGGGTTAGGGGTGAGGTGTGTGGTGGGATGTTGTGAATCCCTGGTGGTGGGGAGATCGGGTGCATTGGGGTGCTACTGGTCGAGGCTGTTTTTCGCTGCACCGTACTGATTGCTGTACCGATGATGCCTGTTGGCATTGTTGTATGCCACTGAGGCTGTGTCGGCTTGTACATGGTTGCACCATGGGGCACTACAATTGCCTGTGACTGCAAAAGCTGCACATGGAACATGCATGAGCAACATGGTTGGCTTGAGTGTCAACATCAACTTGTGCGATGCATCCAGCATGCAGCAGCATCGACTCTTCTTTGGCTCAAAAGCGGTGTCGGAGCAAATGCTTGATTGCAAACAGCTATGTGCAACGGGGTTCAGGCCTGGAAGAAAATATACTCGAGAGTGAAAGGAAGACACGGAAGAAAAAGAAGAAAGCAACATCACTGAATGAGGCCGAATCCAACGATGCTGAAATGCCCCGAGTGGAATCCCCACTTCTCTGGGGTCCGCACGACACCCTTTCGCCCCACGATGAAAGCTTCTCTGTACATGTCCCGATACGTCATCTTGTAATGCTGATACTTAGTCCGTATTGTCCCGATGACGATCACTCCCTTTTGGCCCTTGGGCCGCCGTGTACATTGATCGGTAACTATATGTACCGTGCTTTCCGATACATCTCCTGGGGTCGCATTCCCGTATATGACGCAAGAGGGAATGGGTTGATAGGACTTGTCGTCGAAGCAATGGCTGACTGAACTTGGGCGGACCAAGTCCTCGCGCATTATGCGCGCGGCACTTGCAATGCTCGTGCCGTGTCCGGCGGTGTAGATGTATGTTTCCCCTGGTGGGTCGGTGGCACGAGTGCCGAATGCTCTGCGAGTCTCCAGCCCACGGGATGAATAACATAGTATGTACGCCGTCCGATATTGGCGTCAGCGTTGCCCCCAGTTCGTTGCACGCTGATCGCGTGCCCGACTGTAGCACGGCATGTGCCAATTCGGCTAAAGTCTCCTGCCTGAAATCGCTGTCAGCAGCTATCTCGCCCAAGGTTTTGGCGAGTTTATGTGCTTCTTCCATGTCGACAGCGTGGGGGGTCGGCTTTTCATGATCGTGAAGCTCAGAGAAAGGCGCCACATCAATCTGTGGTGGTCTGCTCTGTTTGCCCAGTTGTTCGAGGGTTGGCTGACCCGATGGGGCAGCAGTTGTGGAGGCATCAAAAATCGGGGCAGGTGTCCGAATAGAGCTGGAGGGATTGTGCTGAACCTGTTGGCGAGAGGGTGTGCCCTGGCCTGTTGGGGGCTGCTGTTGTGCTGCTTGGCTGCCCTTGATGCGGAGGGCGATTCGCTGAACTTGCGAGGCCAATGTCCTTTGTGGGACCTTGGGTGGGGTAGGTGGCCTCTGACGTGGCTGTGTGGCTCTGTAATGCCACTTGTTGGCATCATCATCACGCACTGTAGAATAGCTACGGAGCACAACCGAGGTCCGCGGAGGTGTCGACAAAGATTGTCTGGTGTCCCTGCGAGAACGACTTCTGCGAGTGTCGCGGGATCGGTGGTGTCTGCGTCGGTGGTGGTGTCTCCCGCTGCTTGCCGGTCGTGCTCTGCTGCGTGTGCGACGTCGGCGCCTAGTGCTCACGGTGCGAGTTCTGCTGCGTGTGGGTGAGTGCCGTCGCCTGCGTGGCAACGGAGGATGGTGGGGAGAAGTACGTGCTGCAAACTGGTCGGTGTCTGCCGATCCCGTAGCCGGGGGTGGTTGTGTGGGTGGCACTGTGCTGACGGAGGGGGTGTTGGCTGTGTTTGTTGGTTGTTGTTGGGGAGTCATTGCCGGTGTCTGCGGGGCAATGTGTGTGGCATCGGTAGTGGGAACACTGGTGGGGAGAAGTTGTGAAGTTTGTTGGAGTGTTGTTGGCGGCGGTATGTGGGGTTGTTGAGCGGGTTGTGTGGAAGGGATGTTGCAAGGTGCAGGTTGGGGTTGTGGAGCAGGTGGTGTAAAAGGAAGGTTGTATGTGGTAGGCTGGGGCTGATGCGGTGTCAGAGTTGATGGGCTCGTGGGAAAAACTGTTGGATGGGGAGGCAATAGAGCAGGGTTCAGGAAAGTGGGGGGGTGTTGTGACATGAATTGCTGGGGTGGAGGTTGTTGTGGCATCTGGGGTTGTGGTGTGCTGAGATGTGTATATACCGTCGGATGCTGTGGAATAGGAGCAGTGTGTCCACACGGCATCATGGGGAAGCTGTGCGTCTGCTCAACAGGAATCGTAGTGGGCTGTGTCGGCAGTGTGGGCTGCTGAGTGGCAGCAATGCCAGTTGGCATCATTGCTGGGTAGCTTTGTGACTGCGGTACCCAGGTGTTCGGGTGAAATTGATTCAGCACCGGTCGGGCTGTTGGTGCATATGGTGTTGCTGGTGGCTGCGCGGCGAAATAATCCGGCCACATAGCTGCAACGACGTGGGTGAAACAAACACAGTTGCACAAGCAAAGTGCAGGCTGTCCTGGTTGTCCCTGCTGGACTGATTTGAGAGGTCGTAGACGGAGAGAAGGAAGAGGGCCGAGTACTCTCCGAAGAGAGCGCTGTTTCACTCGCTGTAGACACTCTTACCGCGTCTGCACTCATGTCAGATGCACATGCCCTTGCAGTCCCTGAGGAATAAAGGAGCGGTAAAATACGGGGCAGACTAGAGAGGTAGCACCTGCTCACTAGACGCACTTTACTGCATTAGCCGTCCCTTACTGCACCTGCACTCATGTCAGACTCACATGCGAGCATCAGAGAGAGAGAGATAAAGTAGCATCGGGAGATTCTGAACGATCTGAACGAAGGCTGAACACCCGGTTCATCACCGCTCTCCCCGGAGGGTCACCACGGCGCCATGACGGAAAGCCGTTGCTCTGGAGTCTCATCGACCCACGCTGATCACACTGATGGATTCGGCCAAGAGTACGAGTGCAAGAGGAAAAAGAGAGGCATGTTGTTCTTGCTTGTTGTCGCATCAAACTTCAATTGTGGCAATTGAAAATCTAATCTTGGCACAGGGGCCTTCTAATCTGGCTGGCACAGGGGCCCCAGCTCAATTTTATGCAGGTACGCCAGACTGATCAGGTCTGGTATCCACCATTACGCATAGCTTCGTTGGCATGCGTTTGCGTAATGGCCGCATGCCCCCTGCAATCGTGTAGGAGTGACCCTCTGCTCCCATGTGCTAGGGAGGTTCACACACACACACACACACACACACACACACACACACACACACACACACACACACACACACACACACACACACACACACACACACACACACACACACACACACACACACACACACACACACACACACACACACACACACACCACCACACACACACACACACACACACACACACACACACACACACACACACACACACACACACACACACACACACACACACACACACACACACACACACACACACACACACACACACACACACACACACACACACACACACACACCCACACACACACACACACACCCACACACACCACACACACCACACACACCACACACACACCACACACACCACACACACCACACACACCACACACACACCACACACACCACACACACCACACACACCACACACACCAACACACCACACACACCACACACACCACACACACCACACACACCACACACACCACACACACCACACACACCACACACACCACACACACCACACACACCACACACACCACCCACACCACACACACCACCCACCACACCACCACACACACACACACCACACACACCACACACACCACACACACCACACACACCACACACACCACACACACCACACACACCACACACACCACACACACCACACACACCACACACACCACACACACCCCACACACACACAAACACCCCACACACACACACACACAGACACACACTTGACACATCGTGTCGCAGGTCTGATAAGTCAGTGCATATTGCCGAAAGCTGTCAGGAGAAGTCAGGAGAAGTCAGAACCTGTGATCTAAGGTACTGCCATAGGACGAACGCAAATCACTCGTAAAAGACTGACATGTGCAGACCCTCACTCATGACTGTCGCATTCACAGATAAGCTCTCAAGCTGCCACATGCGTGACCCATGAGCAGCTTTGTGCAGGTACAGGTTCACACGTCTGTGAACCCATCCAGTCAACATCCATAGCTTCGTTGGCGTGGCTAGGATGTGACTGCCACGCCCCCTGCTGCCTAACTCACTCGCGTCTCTTGGAAACAGAGTTGGACACACACAAGCCCCGAAGGGCTCCGTGCAGTGTTGATGGTCGTTGCGCGCTGTTTTTCTCACCGATTTTTGCATCAAAACGTCTGACACGATACTCACTCGCAAACGCTCCTGTACTAGGTCTACCACAGCACGCATCCACTTCTTGGAAATGCTGCCCAACATGGTGCAGGCTACGGCATTGATTTGAACAAAACGTATGGTGGTATGCAAAGATCACAAAACCGCAGCACTAGCACATCCCTGACATGTCTCTCTGCACATTTCCTGCACTCATGTCACGACACTGACTGCGTTCCAACATAGGCAAACCGCACTAAAGTCACGAAACCGAAAGGTCTACGCATTCCAACATAGGCGAACCGCACTCATGTCACAAAACTGCAGAGTCAGAGTCTATGGATTGTTGTCGTCGTTGTCATCAAATGATTTGATTAGACGACTGCGAACAAGAAGAGTTACAGAGACAGGTCCGAAGAAGTGACGTTGAAAGTGCATGACAATATGCACTCACTTACCCAGATCGCCACCAGACCACCAGAGACCAAAGCGTATTCCGCGGACGTCCCTTGCACATCACTTGCATATCCCCTGCACATCACGTGCACGTCCCTTGCTCGAAACACCGGTTGACATACAAATGCCAGCGTCTGAAAGCGGAAAGTCTACGAAACCGCAGAGTCTACGCATGCCAACATAGGCGAACCACATTCATGTCATAGAGTCTATGCATTCCAATACAAGCAACCCGCACTCATGTCACAAAACTGCGGAGTCTACGCATTCCAACATAGGCGAACCGCACTCATGTCACGAAACTGAAGTCTACGCATTCCAACATAGGCAAACCGCACTCGTGTCACGCGTCAGCTAGATGCACATGCCACTGGCGAACCGCACTAAAGTCACGAAACCGAAAGGTCTACGCGCACCCCGACAGCGCAGTCTCAGCACACACACACACACACACACTTGACACAATGTGTCACAGGTCTCAAGTCAGCTCGAGAAGCCAGCTTGATAAGTCAGCTCAGAGATTTCAAGTTCTAGGTTACGGAACTCCAGACGCATCGTAAGAAAGATGACTGAAAGCATACAAACCGTCACTCTAGGTTACGGGTCTCCAGGCTCATTGCAAAACAGATGACTGAAAGCGCGCAAGCTGTCACTCTAGGTTACAGGTCTCCAGGCCCATGGCAAGACAGATGACTGAAAGCGCTTGCAAGATCACCCCTGAAGTCATGCAGATTGCTGCAACTGCAGAGGCAGGAGCTACATCTGCTGTTCCCGATCCAACATTGCATACAGAAGAAATCGGTAAAGATGACGAAGATGGCATCGAGCAAACTGCAGGAGTGGGGGGTGGAGGAGGGAAAGCGGGAGGGGGAAGGGGAGGGGGGGTGGAATCCACTTCGCAACTACCAAAAGTACAGCTCATGTACTCAACTTGCAGCCGAAGACTGGAACATAGCCAGCAAAGCTGAACAGGTGCAAGCGCTCATGTGTTGCTGTTGAAGCAGGCAATCAGTAATACTGACGACACTGCAGAGTCTATGCATTCCAACACAGGTGGACCACACTCATGCCAGAGAATCTACGTATTCCAACATAGGCAAACCGCACTAAAGTCGCGAAACCGAAAGGTCTACGCATTCCAACATAGGCGAACCGCACTCATGTCACGAAACTGAAGTTTACGCATTCCAACATGGGCGAACCGCACTCATGTCACGACACTGACTGCACATAGCTGCATGTCACTGACTCGTCCACCGCACATGCCCTGGAACATGTCACAGACTCATTCACGGCACATGCTCTTCAGAAACACTCTCTAAAATACTGAAGCCAGACAACAGGCCCTCGCCCCTGCTCGTTCGATTCAGATTTGCCTACCCGTTGAAACAGGGTTGGACACACACAAGCCCTGCCGGGCACATTGTAGCCGCACTTGCATGACAATACGCACTCGCTTACAACGATAGCGTTCCTCAGCGACATGAACATAGCACACTTGAAGAACGCGCCTGCGATGCAGTAAGGCAGGGAGATACTTAGCAAGTCAGGTTCGGCAACCATGCAACGACACAACAGCGGGACAGGCCGGTACAGGAGCAGGGTCCCTGGTCCATGCGGCCAGCTCGTGCACAGCAGTTGCACTTGGACTTCATCTCAGACACTTGCTAAGCAAAGCTGAACAGGTGCAAGCCCTCATGTGTTGCTGTGGAGGCATTGCAGGTAATCAGTAATACTGACGACACTGCAGAGTCTATGCATTGCAACAAAGGCGAACCACAC
>CAJNDT010000002.1:71765-98252 GCA_905221615.1 Symbiodinium sp. CCMP2592
TCAAGTGCGAGTTCGATGTTACTGAATAGTCTGTACTGGAGGTTTCATGAGCAGGCTTCACGTCAGGCGTGAATCCTACTTCGAAGAGATTCTTGCCAGAGTTTCTCTTTGAAGTCCTATGATTGGGTGCAAAACCAAAGCCAACAAGTCGGGAAGAGAAGCTTCAAGGGCTCTTGAAAGCTGCCGCGCCCACCATCTTTCATTTCGGGGTTCAATCCCCTGCTTTGTTCAACAAATGCAGCTTTCGCAAGATTTCCAGACAAGACCACCTTGTGGTTGCTAGGCTTCGAAGCACGGTTAGGTCCCGTTACAGAAGTGTTGAACAAGATTTAAAGAGGCGAACGAGCCTTTTCGGAGGGTGAGGGCAGGAAGGTCCGTGCCTGCGCAAGTGAGCTTCAACCTCTTCAACGGCAGGAAAGCCAAACCCCAACCAAGGAGCAAGAACAAGACTCCACGCTCGAAGCCCAAAGCCTCAGGCAAGCGGGAGCCCTACAGCCTCCAGAGCTTCTCGCGGAGCCTGTCCGACGGCTTCTCCCGCTCCGCCTCCTTCTATCGGATCACTTGGCCGGAGCGGGGCTGGCGGGCTACGGACTTCGGGGTTAGGTTTTAGGGATCGAGGGCTGAGGGTGATGTCTTCATAGGCTGTCATACCATCATCGTCGTCGTGGCATTTTTTTGTTGTCATTGTTCCGGTCAGACTCCACCCACACTTTCCATCAAAGCCAAACTACCCGTGCAAAAAGTGCTGACCTTGCCAGCAATCACACAACACACTAGTCCTTCCCAGACTCTCAATCGAACTATGGCGGCTTCGTCGTGCCGGTTTTACCCTGAGCAGCCCTGCCAACCTTGCCAATCTTGCTGATCGCTCGGTCCAACATGTGAAGGAAGTCAGATAAGAAGCGCCGCAGGAGTCCATCACCTTGTTCTACATGTCGGAAACGGGCGTGGTCTCCCCGTGGCGGCCCGAGATTTGTCGCCTTTACATTCCTACAAAATTTTGTAGGACTCAACAAGACTTGCAGATATGGTTTGGAGCTTGAGGTTCAGGCTTAGGGTGAGTTTTGGGTTTGGGCTCCCGGTGTACTTTCAGTTTCTTTTCGTTATGGCTGCCCTGGTTTTAGAAGGGAGGCAGCCGGCGACCTCAAATTACACACGGCATTCTGAACATAACCGTTGAGTACAGGTAAGAACGTGGAACAAGCCCTTCATAACAGGACAGGTACAAACTTGTAAGGAGCCGCGCGAAAAGACCAGCCCACCTCACTCCCTCTCGGGATCCTTGGCACTGTGGGGGTCAGGTGCTGGACGCAGCGGTCGTCCGGCCTCATCGCACGGCTGATGGAGGTGCCGACCTCCATCACGAAAAGACGCGACCTTTCGGCTCGGGGTTCAGGGTTCCAAGGTTCCAGGATTCAGGACTTTGGGCTTCCGGCCCTCCAGAAAGCTGGCTGGAAACCGCTGACGTAGATGATGTAATAGACATGTCTAAGTGACACAGACCGTGGCGGATGCAGGACTTTCATGAGTTCAAAGCCTTGGGCGCTACGAGTTTTTTTGGCTCCATACCCCTGAGGCCCGCCTACACAGGCCCTTTTAAGTCGACTTTCGTGAGAACTCTCGAAACGGGCCCGTGAACCCTCATTTTGACTCACCGGCACAACAGCCTCAAGGCCTGGTGAACTAGAACAGAAGAAGGCTAATGTAAGGCTGGTGCAACGGTAGCCAAGTGATCGTGGCAGTAGCCATCATCAAGATTTGGAGTTCTCAGTGGCAGTAACACAGCTGGTCCTGATCACATCAGCATGTCAGCATATCAACAAATCATGGCACGATCTTCGAATCCCGACCTTTCAGCGTCGGCAGGCGGGATTGCACAATCTCTGCCGCTTGGCAGAAAGCTACAGGGGAGTTCTGGCTCAGCTCTCGTCTGATTACAGCAGGCGTTCCCTAGCTAAGTTGGACAGCTGAGATATGCTATGCTGTAATTTTAACATGCAGCGAGGTTTGCCCGTGCGTGACGGATGCAAATTAATGTCGCACGTGCAGCTACATGTATACACATGCATTCGGTGTTTACAAAAAGCACAAGTGCCGTGAACATACATATGCAAACATGCGTATACAGTAGAGAGAGGTAGTGCAGGAAAAGACGTAACGGATTTGAATTTTCCTGCAGAGATATTGATGGCCACTGCGATACTTCCGCTGAGTCATGATGCGAAATCATTGCAAGGCTGGCGCTCGGGAATCCGCAGCCACAGGTTCATAGCTTCAGATCCTGCAAAATCCGATTTCTCGATAGGCGTGTGCAGCTGCATCCACGATGCAGCTCGGCATAAGGTGACTTCTCAGGGCACGGTATAGTGTCTGTTTAGAGCATTGTGGCAGCTTCCATAGTCTTTGAAGCTTGCCAAAGCCAAGGAGAGCCCCCCTCGCATTCATCCTCAGCACAGCGCCAGAGCTCGCTTGGGCGACCCGCAACCAGTTTGCCAAAGCCCAGCAGGAGGCCGCCTCCATGTACGTCGACGGCGAGGTGGCCTTTCCAGGTGATATGATCTCCGGCGTCAGGGAGTATGACTGTGTCCGCTTCGGCCAAGGTGTCTACGACAAGGAATCCGGCCAATGCTTCATTCCAGGGGCTACAATGACTCGTTTGGTTTCATGCAACCATCAGTCGGACTGCATGGGTCCGGATACTAAGTACATCGGCGCCAAAGGGTTTTGCTACTACCCGCGCAAGTTCACCAGCATCACTCCGGCCCAATATCAGTCTGATTGCCTCGGTGGAATCTACACTGGATGCGGTGGTGGCAAGTGCTTGAAGGTGTGAGGAGTGAACAGAGCCAACGTCATTGCTGCTGCAGAAGGAAAACCTGTTGCTGACATGCATGCCGTCCCCGTCACCCCAATCCCAAAGCCTGAAATGCACATCTACACTTACGAAGCAGGGAAAGCTCGGCTGGCTTTTTGTTTTTTTTTCTGAAAGGGCAAGTCGGAGAGCACCAGGAGTTGCGGGCATTGGGGGAGGGGCATCCGAACTGCATTGGAGAGTGAGCGGTAGATCCGTTGGATTCGCTGCTGAAGGAATTCCAGTTAGTACTCGAAGTGAAGTTCGGGATGTTGCATGCTGTCATGACTCAGGCCTCCAGAACTTGAAACCCCTCCTCACGCTGATGGAAGGCCTGTTCATGGAGCTAGTGCTTTGCACTTCATTTGCCGTGTGGCCAGAGTGTTGACAGCAGTTTTCAACAGAACATGTCCACCAAGAAGCACATGGAAGGTTTTGCGCTAGCAGCATGCACTTCCAAGATCAGTAAGTAGGAATTACTAACGCCGAGGTCAGCAAACCTGTTCAAAACGTGACCAGGCATCAGCTTCATGCCCCGGAAGAATCATGAATAGCTGCAAGTATGTAGGCTCTCGTGCTCGTACCGAAATCTCACCTGAGTAAGTGTTCTGTGAAACGCCGGCTAGCACTGTTCTCCACGAGGCTGCCGGGAAGACTTCTTTCCTCGGATGTGTGATGTACTCTGATGTGAGAGGAATGCTCTTTTTTTACGAAGGAAACGCCCGCACATGTTTCACCCATCAATTTCCGGGATCCGCCGAGCCGAAGCCGAAAGCCCAAGCTGTTGGGACATTTTTGGGGGGACGTTTTTCAAAGTAGGGGGGAGGGTCCCCAAGCTCCCCTCTTTACGCTCTTCTGCGGACAGGCTACGCGAAACTGTCGAAGGCCCGGCACGAAGGACTCCTGGAGCTCACGTACCTGTGTCTCGGTGGCGTTCCGGGGGATGAAGTCTAAAGTCTAAACTTCGCATTTAGAGCTTGGGGTGCTTTGGCATTTTGGGGGCATGGAGGCGATTCCGTCGCGTCGTCGCGTGGTTTGGGATTGTCGATATGCTTAACATTTCGGTCGAAACAGTGGGTCTTGGATAAGGGCAAGAAGACGATCGAGACCAAGCGGATCAGCGAGCCGAAGACATAGGTGGATTGGCGGTAGCTCGTTCTTCTTGAACAGAAGATCTGGGAAGCACGGACAAAGCAACTGATTCGAGCGGAGAGAGCACGAAAGAGAGAGAGAGAGAGGGGACTACCCCAAAGTCGACCACTCAATAAACCAAAGAGTGGTTGGGCGGGCCAAGTGCCTGTGGGTCGCACCGCGACCCTTATGCCCGGCAGAAAGAGAGAGAGAGAGAGAGAGAGAGAGAGAGAGAGAGAGAGAGAGGGCGAAGGGACAGTGACGGAGCCATCGAGAGGGAGGGGGAGAGGGAGAGGGAGAGGCAAGGATGCAGCTTCCTGCTCGAAACTCTTTGATGTACCTACAAGCTCTCAGGGCTGTCCGGGATCTTTTGCTTCAGAACTCACTCAGCCTGAAGTTGTTTTCATCTCGAATGTCCCAAGCCAAGGCCACCACTGGTGTACCAGCGGATGGCCCTAGTCAGCTACGAGCAGCACCCGCTCTTCCGGATCCAGGTGAGGATCCTGGAAGTTTGGATTCTTGCGAGAGGGTTCTCATGCAGGAGCCCCCAGAAACCCCGAGCGCGGAACCTCGACTGTAAGCTGCAAATCAAGCATGAACGCGCACGGGTGCTCCGAAGTGCTCCGGAGCATCTGCTCTTTTTCAAGCAAGCTGACGACCATCTTTCGAGGTCATCGTCGAGAGGAGCGCCACTTGGCTGGAGCGTTTTCAGCACCTGTATACGTCTGAAGCGGGTATTGCTTGGTGTTCAAGATCGCAACACCCAGCCCAAACCACAGAACCCGAAAGCGGTAAAAGTTATGCTAAGGCTACCGACAGGCTTGAAGCCAGCAAGCGAAGCAGAACATATGAACCCTCAACTGCAGGCCCCCGAGTCTGCCCCGACCAGGAACCATGCTTCGTGCCCCTACGAAGCCGTGAATCCCAAATCCCAAAAGCCCAGGAGAAGCCTTTCGTCCCTTCTTTGGAGTTGGCCATAGAGGCTTTCTTTGCTTCCGCGGACACGAAGAGCTTGGCATCTTGCCGACATAAAAGGTTTTCGGGTGTCCAGGGCCGTAGAAAGGTTTGGCTTGGTGTCATCGGCTGTTGCAATCAGTCTTGCATTGGGATTTGGCTTTCAATGAGGCCTCGACCTGCGTCAAAGTCTGACTTCGTTGAGTGCGAGGTTCCATTTTTTTCTTAAAGCTGTGTTGGTTCCCTTGTGGCTTCTAGGATTAGGGTGGGTTGTTTTATAGAGACCGGATGGCTTAAGAAGTATCTCCCGAACTTATAAAGACACCAGTGGCATCCAGTGGCGAGCCTCCGCAGCGGACAATAAGAGCACAAACTTCAAGAACCCCAGGCCAACCCCGCTAGACCGAACGCAGCCCTAAGCCGAAGCTTCCAGGAAATCCTCCTTCACCGGAAAAACTTTGCAAACACGGCAGCAGCCTCGGTGGGGGGGTCTGCAGGCCAGGACTCCACCGCGCTCGAGTCGAAAGTTGCGGGCAGAACAGCGGAGTTCCTTGAAGCACGTCTTGCGGGTATGATGCCAGGACCGCTCCAGAGCGATCTTCTTACAACTGCTCTTGCTTCGGGATCGGCACCGTGCGAAGAATGATGTCCAGGGTTATTTGTCGCTGCAAGCATCCAATAAGTGAGCTAAGTCGCATGGGGCTCCTTGATACTGTACTTGATACTGTGGGACATCCATGCGGTATTTTATGGTGATGAGGACCGTGCTGTAGGAGCTCTCGGCCTTGAAGCAGAGGGTCAATCCCTGCCCGGTCTCTCTGGCAATCGGAGCCCTCCCGAGGTCCAAAGTGTCATGCAAAAGCACCTTTCGGAGATCGCCAAGGTCCCACAGCTCGCTTCGTTGCATTGTCATGTCGTCATATCTTCAGATTGTGGTAGTGGTGGTGGTGGTGGCGCTGGCGCAGTGGTAGTGGCAGCCTCCGTCGTAGTGTCGTCGTCGGAACAGTAGCCCTCATCCCGGTCGTGGTCGAGTTGTGCTCGTCGTGGTCGTACACAGTCACCGCCGAGGTCTTTGTAATTAATTTTAACGCTACGCCGCCCGCCTCGGCTGTGTAGCGGCAGGGCGAGGGGGCAGTCGATGTTTTTTAATGCTAGTCAAACCCCAACCTTTACACGGTTGTTGATACGAGAGGGGGGCGGGAGGGGTGGGGGGGGGGGAGGGGGGGAGGAGGTAAAATGAGGCGGGGGAGGGGTGGGAGGGGGGGGTCAGGCCGACAAATCAGGTAAAATGAAGGGAAGCCGGGCAAGGGGGTGGCAAACGAACGCAAAAAACGGGTGTCCCCAAACATTTGGACCCCAGAAGGAGGATTAGGTGGAGGGTACCTGAGCTAACCCCCAAGACGCCTGGGCCTGTGGCCTCGGCGGATAATGAGCAGCGGCAGCAGCAGGAGTAGAAGAGCAAGAAGAAAGCAATGAAGTCGAAATCGTGGTAGTCGTAGCAGTTAATTAATCATACTGTAGGGATAGGATTTTCGCGGCAGGTGGATATGCAGCCGGACGGGGGAGCGTTTGGCAGCAGCCTCGGCTTGCGTTTCGCACCCGATTTTATCTTCCTGTTCATGGTTTGCATCGGGTCACACACCGAATAGCTCCCGCTGAAGGACTTCTCGATTGAAAGAGGATACCGCGTTCACTGGCCTGAGTGGACTGAAGCTTCATGCCTGCTCACATTGATACGAAATCTCGAGCACAAATCCGCAGCTTGTAGTCTGAGAGACGCATGTGTGCTTTTTCGCGTCCCCCATCCTCGAACCCGAACGTGCAAGCCGTACATGGGACCAGACCGCTATGTCTGGCTCGACTTTCTGCTTCTTTTGTCAATTCTTGGTCTATTCCTTGTGATCATACTCAGTCATATGCTATGTGTGCTTGTTGTGATTCGCATTGCAATGTTTACCCCTCTCAGAGAGTCCATAACGATTCCGGGCATTCGCCCGCAACCTATCGCCGCCCGAGAAACCCTGAGTGCCTAGATGGTCAAACCCGGGCGCGCTTCCCGTAGAAACCTTGCCTTGACGGAGGTGGTGCTCCATCCGCGAACCATCTCGCCATCCAGACACTCGGCCTGAGTTGGTGGGTCTGGAAGTAGGGTCTTTTGCGGCTCTGAGAATTTGGGCTCCAGGACCCTCGGCTCCAGGATGTCGCAGTGTCTGTTGGATGTTAGGGCAAGGAGGCGGCAGGGAAGCTCTGTGCTCTCAAGGCTGATGCAGAACCATGACTGCGATCTTCAGCTAGCAGTGATTAGCAATGAATATTCGTCATGAGAGTCATCAGCAGCTTTGCTGAAGCATCTTGAGCCTTGCAACACGAACCCACCAGTCGCCGGTCCCATACCCAGCTAAGCCAGCAAGGTCCTTCTGGAGTGCATGAGAGTAGAAGTTTACAGGCGTGATGGCAAGCATCATATGCATTCTCCATGAAGCTGACGAAGGAGATTATGCTTCTATTCTGGCTGTTAGTTTTCGTGTGGTTCTGTTACACTGTTGCTCTACGCGGGTGAAGAATGGTTGCTACTCCTTGTATTACCAGCATTCTTGAAGATGTGGACAACGCTCGTTGCTTATAGCACCATCATTTGCCACATTCATGATGCGAGGAAAAATATCGTCCACTGGGCAGCGCAGCTTGCATCAGGCCATTGGTCGGCAGTGTGGGGGCAAGCTCCGGGGCATAGCATCTCAGTCGGTTGCAGGTACAAGGCTATCCTTCGTCCAGCGCCATGGCATGAAACTCTCTAAACCCAACCCCTACCGTCTGAGGTCAGAAGAAGGTAGCAGGTTGGAGCCAGGAAGGGAAAGCCCGAAATCGCGAGACTGGAGCCCCCTGCGCCTCAGAGATCCACCCAAGTGGAACCTCAAACCATAAAGGCTCTCAGCTCGAATCTCCAGACAGTTGCCCTCGCTCAGCAAAGCAAACCTTCTCTGAGAAGGCGCGCAGGCCGCCGAGGATGCCGAAGAGAGCGAGGAGTCAAAAAGCGGGCAGAAGTATTCTGGTTTCAGAGTAAGGCTTTCCGTGCCGTTTCTTGTTCTCTGATGTTATCTGTTGTCTCCAACGGGTAAAAATTCGGTGAAGTTTGTCTGACAGTGTACCTGAAAGCTTTGTGGCGCTTCTGTTTAGCTTCAAGAACCTGGAAGTCGAAGGATGTCGGCAATGAGCTTCGGATGTCTGTCAACCGGGGAATTTCATGTCGTGGTTGAGCAGGTTGCATGTGTGGAATTTGGCGAGACGGATTTCTTGATAACCCTTACGTAAACATAAAGACGCTCATGATAACCAATACAGCAACCATAATTATAGTAGTAACACTTATAGAAGAGCAGTGAAACAACCAAACACGAACCTTACGGAAGGGAGCATTCCTCGCGGCTCCTTTCGGACATTCGAATCAAAGCACAAGCCCAAAGGTCCACTTGTGTTGCTGAGGCTTTAGGTGTTGTTGTGCTTCTCGCGCTCGTTATTTGGGTTTTGAAGTCTCCGACATGACTGTCGCGGACACGACAACGGAGACTCTGGTTAGGTTAGTGCAAGGTTGTTTCTAGGGCACGTCGTCACAGCAGCAATAGCAGCTTCGCAGCAGTAGGGGGGTTGACAATAGCAAGCAATAGTCGCGGTGTTGGCGCGGTATGTCGATCACACTGGAAACTGTCGACACTTATCCGAAGCCCAAGCGAAGCCACCGCGACCGGAGGACGAGCAAGCAGGGAGCTCCCGTCCAGGCAATTGAGCTCTACTGGCTTCGGCTTATGGGCCGATTGGGAGGTACATGAGTTTTCGAAATTGGAGTGGTTGTAATCAAACGGTTTCTCGACTGCCCTGACACGTAACATCCAGAAGCCACTTTGAGCCAGAAGCTTCAATCGAGTTTCAGACCGGGAAGACGCCAGGTTTCAGGAGCCTGACTATTGCCCGCAGTTCCATCTGTAGGAAAAGGAAACAAGGAGCATCCAGAATCCCGGTGGGTCACTGCAGATGCAAGCCCGCTTGAAGTATCAAGATACCTGCAGTTTCGACAGACAACAGAAGGCCTTCTTCAGCGAGCTGCATCGAAGCACCTGAAGGCCCGAGGGCAGCGAGGGAGCAGCTTGTATTCGCAAGTCTATGTCGGATCCATGGAGACAAAAAGTGCTGCCACGAAAACAAACGTGGCCATCGGGAGGACGATCGAGTCCTTTTTGAGGATCCGGAGGGAGAGTTGGCCGCACTCTGAGACAACCTCGAGGCTCCAGTTTGCCCAGGAGCCATCTTTCCAGTGAGGAGCGCCTTCGATGAAAGAAGAAACGAGCCACGTCATCTGGGCTCTAAGAGCCATCCAGCAAAATTTTCAGTCATATCTTGGAGCTCTGTATGAAGATCGGAGTTGCGACGACGACTTGATTGTTGTTGTTGTTGTTGATGATGCTGACGGCGAGGATTGAACAGTTGAGGATTAAGGATAAGAAAGTCGATTTCGATGCTGCTGTTGCTGGGAAGGGCGAGCACGTACTATGCTCGAGCCTGCCGAGGTCGTAAAGCTCACGGCACATCCAAAAGAGTTCCGTGGAGTCCTAGGCTGGGCTTTCAGGTGAGTTTGGGCTTGAGGGCCGAGGGCGGGAACAAAAAACCAGTTGGCTTCTTTTCCAGCCGTCGTTTGCAGGCGAGCACTTCCGGAAGATTGTCGAGCTCACGGAAAGGCTGGGTTCCAAATGCGAACGCTCGACGGTTGGCTTCTTAAGCCTCCGAGGTTCACCCGGATCGACGGCTCCCTGGAGCAAGATGGGGAGGCGAGCAGGGTCTCCGAATCCGATCGTGGGCTTCGTGCACCAACTCTGAATGCTGAGAACGTGCCGACACGATCTGCTAACAGGATGCGAGGTTCTACAGGTAGCGCAATGTTTCGATGCAGAGCAGCGAGATGGGAGGTGCAGCAAAAGTTCATTGCCAGCCTCAGTGCCGCCCTCGGATCCCTTTCCAGGCATTCTGACTCCGGGCAGAAGACAAAGTCTCAAGGACGTTTACAGATCCCGTTCCTGTATTTACTGCATCCATGCGATGATGGTGGTGGTGATGGAAAGCTGTGGCACTTCGTCTTCGTCCACCGTCTCCGGCTCAAGTCTCAGCCAGCTGCCCTCCGATTCCGGGGGTATCCTGGGAGGGTCAGGGAAAGGGGGGAGGCGCCATCTCCTTAGCCATGGCTGGATTGGCTGGCGCGCTCCCGAGCACCGGAAGCACCACAAGCGCCGCAAGCGACGCAGGCCAGGGCCAGGGCCAGCTGCTGCTTTCTGACATTTCCATCCGCTTCGAGGACGGCACCGTGCTTCGTGTGGATGCTTTAGCCTCTGCGACGCTGATGACGGCCTCACCGGTCTTCCACAAGATGTTGACTCATGAGATGAAGGAGAAGGAGCGCAGAGAGATCGAGTTGCCAGGCAAAGACCCTAAGCAGTTTGAGACTCTCTTGAAGTTTCTGATGCCATCGGCTGGCCGAAAGCAGAAGCTCTCCGATGAGAATGTGGGATTCTTGCGGAAGCTGTGTGAAGAGTACATGATCGAGACACTGAGGGAGGACTGCTTCATGAATGCAAAAATGCCCCAAGCTTTGTGCCCGTAGGTTTTAAGCCCAGAGGAGTGTGTGGACTTCATACGTACAGCGGAGCCCTCCACGAAGGTCCTCGTGGCTGCTCATGCATTGTGTCTCGGCTCGGGTAAACTGGAAGTTCACCTAGAAACGGTGCGTTTCTGCCTGCGCCGCATACGCATCGTGCTGGTTTCGGTACTGCTGCAAGTCTGGTCGTTGCTGTTGTGGTTGTTTACTTGAGTATCAATGAAGATATGATTTGCAAAGCCATTGCCAAAATATGGTATCCGGCCCAGGAACCTGGACGACAATGTGCGCCGGGGTATCGATGAGCTCCTCGCCCGTGGCATTCGAGACTGGGGAGAGTGCTATGGGGACAGCACTTTGATGCAGAAGGTCATCGAGCGAACGATGACCTTCCTGCAAGGCAAGGAGTCCCAGCTACGCCTCAAGGAGTCAGAGGTGCAAGCAGGGATGGACCAACTTCGTCTTATGAAGAAGAAGCTCGATGGCAGTCAGTCAAGGCTACAGCAGGCTGAGAATCAGCTCAGGGAGAGGGATGCTCACTTGATGAGAACCTATCGCTGACAGAGAGTGATTGCTGCGTTCTCTTGCAGTGCTCCGCTCTTCTGACTTCGTTCAGTCGGGCCAGTCGGGCGCAGAAGATTGCTCCCAGTAGGGTCGGATGCTTCGACGTCGCGCAGAAGCTTCGAAAAATGGTTTTGCGGGCGCAGGCAGTGCTCGACTTGCAGGTGAGGGCTTCATTCGTAGAGAGTCTTGAAAGCTGGTGTGCATGACTCGCCTAAGGTCTTGTCTGACATCCGGTTTCAAGTTTGATGCAGTCCGAAACGTGTACAGTTGAGATAGTGAGCTCCGGGACATATTCTACAGTAAATGACCAGAGCATGCCACAGAAGCCTCGGAACATCCTAGAGACCAGATGCTGCCAGGGCTTCGTGCCACATGTATCTTGCAGAGTTCGTGTTTTGCTGTGGGGTCGGAGACTTTGCAGCTCTGTCTTGTCATGGGCGGGGTAAGGTTGTGGTCTGAGCAGCCTCCACTGTTGTGCTCCCGTAGGGGAGGAGGTTCAATCCATAAGGCCATGCCAGAGATAGTCAGGGCCAGGTACTACTTCCATTCTCCAAGTCTGTCATCGCTGCAGGCATAGCCGCACTTGTCGAAGCAGTCTAGCACTAATTAATCCACGGAGACGAATCATTGAGTTTACACGCAATGATCTGGCTTATTTCTGGTTTGTCGGCGGACTGGAAAGGCACCTGAGAACCACCCGACGCCCGAACGCCCGAATGGCCGAGGCGAAGTGAAGCCGTGGCTTGTGGAGGCTCCGTGCTGAAACCTCGAAGCCTTGGGCGATGGGCGATTTACCATAGGCGGGTCTGCTTGAAGGATATATCTGAAGTCCCTTTTGGGGGGCCTCTCGCGCAAGTGATGGGTTTTCGTTGTCGACTCAAACTTGTGAAAGGGCGTAGGCTTTGGCTTTCATGAAATGTTCTCGCGCTTTGCCAGGAGCTTGGACCCCAAGCCCCCGAGCCGGTGGCTTCAAGAGTTAAGCAGATGTTGAGATCAGAACTTTAGGCTTGTCTACATGCAGTGGCGCATACCCTTTGACCCAGAATGCCCGATGTTATACTGTTTCACGTAGTGCACAGTGTCGGATAGGAGTCTTGTGCAGTGCGACACTCAATTTTTTCATCTGGGATTGCAGCCAGTGGATCTTTGAAGCCTTTATCTCGTGCTTCATTGAGGTCGTGTTAATGTCGTTGGATCACTGGTCAGCAGAACTCTAATGACAAATGGTCTTACGGGTTTTTGAAAGGAAGGCCTAGCTCGAAGCCATCAAGGGTTTCCGGCATTCGGATCCACCCTCTGTGTGTTTCTTGGCGCAGAGCGCAAGGAGCTCCAAGAGAAGTTCGATGAGAGTCTGCGAGGCCATCGGGAGACGAACAAGACTTCCAGACTTCCAGCAACAGCCTTGCTGATGAACACCATCGTCATCATCACCAACATCGGCATCACCATCACAGTCATAGCCATGATCAAGATCATGATGACCATCACGATCCCCATCACGTTAACCATGGCATCACATGCGCCGTCATGGTCATGATTCTGACTATGCTGCCCACCACCATCATCATCATCATCATCATCGTCATCATCACCAACAGCGCAAACAACATCGCGACGAACATCGCTGCCGTGGACATGATCAGGTTTAGGGCGATAATGTTCACCATCCCTCATCATCAGAGCCAGCATATTGTTTAGATTACTCGTGAGAGTTTCATTGCTGCTGAGATGAGCTGCTTTGTCGGTACTAGGGTCCACAGGAGGGCTTAATCGCATGTCTGCAAGGCTGCTTCTTCAACGCGGAGGAAGTGGTTCACGAGGCTCGTTGGATCTACATGTCTAGCCTCGTTTCAGTGTATCAGTGTTGTCATGATCATCATACCATCGCCCGGAGCCCGGGCTATTGCTTCAGGAACTACTACGGTTGATGATATAAATCCTACATTACTTTGGGAGATATGTGGAAATATGGTATATTTCTTATTATGGGTAATGCAGGATTTATATCATCAACCGGGCGAAGAATAGCTTCTTAGGTCTACTTTTGCCTCTAGTTTTGTCACGTGGCATTCTAACCAATATAGGATCAGTAGCAATACGATCACTGGGAGCAGTAGTCAATAAGTAGTAGAACTATTTAAACTATTGCCAGAACAACCACCCGACGACTGCAACTGCCACTGTCACTGCTGTTGCTGCTCTTTTGATTCAACGTTCCTCTCGTTCTCACAGCTACTCGTGCTCCCCCAGTCCCACTCCTCCTTCTACTGCTCTTCGTCCCCTGCTCCTGCTACTCCTTCGGCAAGCTGCTCCTCGGTTGATGCGTTCCTATGAGTCACTGACCCCTTCGCACTGCACGAATGCGGTGGCGAAGGGCATCCCGTGCCCCATGGAACTTGTGTCTCCACACCCCGGCCTTGGTGACATCTAGAATCTGGCAGTAGCACTCGTCCGTGGTTCTGCTACACGGGAAAACCGCGCAACCGAGACACTTCAACTTTGCTTGGGTTGTCCTTGTAGGTTGGCCCCAGAAGATCCAGTGTAGAGCAGCCGCGTTCTCGTGACTCTATCACCAGATTCTAAAACTCTAAGCCCGCAGATCCCCATGCTCCAGTAGGTGGGCCGGTACAATGCTTTGCTTTGGCCTTAGCTGGTTGACGGGAGTCCAGAAAGCGCCTTTTGGCGCCACTCTGCAACGTTCGCGTGCGACATTTTGGGCAGGGCCCCTCAAGTCAGAGGGTGCAGCACTTCTGTTTGCGAAGCGCATCTTTGAATGCAGCTCAAGCTCAGGTGCAAGTAGTTTCAGGTATCCAGGTATGGGGAGCTGCTAGCAGAGAAACCACGTAAGGCGGCAAGAAGTTGCGTGACGTTTGACACATGGAGCCGTCGTAGCCCCTATCTGCGCCTTGCGTCAAGAATGGCACCGGAAGTTTAGAGATGTGCTCGTTTCTTCGGTTTGCAGCCAACCAGCCAACCACCTCATCATCCCCGACATCCGAACTCGAAGCGTCACGAGCAGCACTGCCAAGGCTTCGGCGGTTCAGCAAACAGGCGCTGCAGCTTTCTCGGCTGCCTGGGGCCCCGGCTGTCTCGGCACCTCTCGATGCATACAGCGGTAGCAGGCGGCTGTTTTCGAAGCGTTCTCTGAAGTCTGAACCATGGAACGAGCTCAGCTTGAGGCTACGTGAGCCGCAGCGGACGGTGCAAGAGGAGGCCTTTGAGAGCAGCACGGAATGCTTTCACCTCCGTAGAAACGGCCACTACTGATACTGAACAAGTACTTACTCGTTCCATCTCATGCCTCATACTCGAAAGGTTTCACGTTGTGATGTTTTCGTCATTGCAGTGTAATGAGAGTAAGGCTTCTTGCTTCACACACAGCCGCGGTGCGTGCAAGTTCGCGTGTGTATATGTATATGCCTCTGCTTTTTGTACCAGTAGTATTGAAGTGAGGGTCAGGATACTCGTTAGATTATGCTTTACCAGATGCAGTGGTCGCGTGCGGGGAGCTATACCAGAAGCCCGGAGGTGTTGACAACGTACTTTTGGTTCAGGAGCAAAGCCCAAGGGCCCCGAGGTTTGGTTTGGGCCCCTGTGCCCTCCGCAGGGAGATGCGCCCTCCGTCGCCTCCAGCCTGGAAGCCCAGAGTTTTTGAAGGGTTCTTTTCGAGCCTTCAGCGACTGTTTGGGTTCGAATTTCCGAAACATCGGGTTTTCAAGCGCTTCGGAGGTGTTTTGGCCTGAGGGGTCTTTCATCTCAATTTTCGGGGCCGGGTGCGGCCGAAGCAAAGCTGAGGATTGTGGGGCGAATCAGATCGTTTCGAAGTTCATCATGTAGGGTTTTGTGGCTTGTTCATGTTCTGATACGAGTTTGGAAGTCTTGGAAATGTATTTGGTTGTCGTCAGCAAAACAGGAGGCCACAAAGAAGTCTTGAGGGCTTTGGGCTCGAACTGGAATTCGGTTGCATTGTTCTTGAAGACTCAGGGACTGTAAGGATTATGATAATCTCTCTCATCGATCAGGCTCTTGCGCTGGGGATCTCGCGTTGAATGCAGCAATTGCCAAAGGTGAGGACCACGTGCTTGCTCCCGCAGAGGAGCCTGCTGCCGGTATTTGCATCTGGACGGGGGGAAGACTCGCAAGGTTAAGAATGGCTGGTCTTGGCAGCCAAATCGACTAGCGCAGCCGAGCCGCTGCATGGTGAGAGGGTAGTCAACTGTAGCCACG
Source organism: Symbiodinium sp. CCMP2592 (assembly GCA_905221615.1). Taxonomy (NCBI): domain Eukaryota; class Dinophyceae; order Suessiales; family Symbiodiniaceae; genus Symbiodinium; species Symbiodinium sp. CCMP2592. Next base: position 87,134 of record CAJNDT010000002.1, read on the forward strand.
GAATCCGAAGTCTCCCATAGTTCCGACCACGCCTGATTCCGCAAACGTCGGCCTCGAGCCCTGAACTGGAGTCCCTAGAGTCGTTAGAGTCGAAGAGTGCAGAGGACCAGGAGGGTCCCAGCGTCAGCGCCTCCGAGGCCGAGGTGTCCGCAGCTCAGGGTCTTGTCAGTCTGCGCTTTTTTCTCCTTCGGTCGAATGCTTGTCGGCGTCTTAGGAGATCACTCAATTTTGATCCTGGAAATTCGGTGTGGTCGCGGGCGCAGAGCCATCTAGGGCTGGTCTGCATCGCCAAAAGCCGCAATTAGGATTGCTGCTCAGCAGTGATCTTGAAGCTCTTCACGTCCTGCAGGATTGCAAGTTGGGTCCAGAACTCTTGTCGGAGACTTCCTGGCTGCAATTCCTAAGGTCCTCGCTTCATTCCGAGCCCACGGGCGACGGCGAGGAGGAAGACAGGCACTGGTGAGCCTGCGATTGCAGAGTTTAAACGACCTAAACTCTGCCCTAGTGCTGGCAAGATTTACGTAAAAAGCCGCAAAGTTCAGAGTGTCAGCGCAGTATTTCAGTTTTCTTTAGGTACATGCATACATACGTACATACATACATACCCTAACCTGCCAAATCCTACTTTTTTGGAGGGTTCCTATAAATTCCATATTCGGGTTTGTAATCAGAACCTACAAAAAAGTAGGGTTTGGTAGTTTAAGGTGCGTACATACATACGTACATGCATACATGGTACATGTAATACGTATTCTACATATAGTCCATACATACACACATACATACATACATACATACATACATGCATCTCTCTTTATATATACACAAATGTCTATACATATATATTATAATTTTAACGCTACGCCGCCCGCCTCGGCTCTGTAGCGGCAGGGCGAGGCGGCAGTGGATGTTGTATACAGCATGCTAAGCGGGAGTGTCGGGGAGGGGGGGAGCCGGACAAGGGGGTGGCAAATGAGCGCAAAAAACGGGTGTCCCCAAACATTTGGACTGCAGGGAGGAGGATTAGGTGGAGGGTACCTGAGGTAACCACCAAGACGCCTGGGCCTGTAACCGGTTAAGGCCTTCCAGCCATGCCGCCCGGAGCAAGAAAAAACAACACAGAAAGAGCCTGAAAAGAAAGACAGGCAGTGGATTGACGACGCAAAAGCCAAAGCGGGGGCGAGGAAGACGAAACGAGGGCGGGGAGAAGAAGTGGGAGCAGGAAAGAGGGAAGAAAAAGGGGGGAGGGGGGAGGGGGGGGGGAGGGAGGGGGTGATTCCGTAAACCTCTAAAGGGGTAGCTCTAACAGGTACCTACAGCAATGGCTGCATGCTCATACATATACATTCCGCTGCCCATTGGCTCACAGTGGTTTTACCATATTGAGACAAGACAAGCTCTCCTTGCGTAGCAAGACAAAACAACTACTGTCCGTGTGCAGGGCGCTGCCCTTTGATCCTTAGGGAATAAACTGGTCATACACCTCCTAACAAGGAGCATTTCCTTGTGGGTGTATCGGCACAGTTTTCTGGTAGCGGAGCCCGGAAAGGGCCGCCCGCCTCCTAAAGTCCGCTACAGCGGTCGGCCTCGCCGAACGCTTAACCAAGCGGATAAGAGGCAGCACAATGTCGAGCTCGCATAGCGAAGCCGACGACAGTTCCCAATCCTCCGGGGGATATGAGAACGAAGAGACCTCCCAAGGTCCAGCCACTTATGTCGCACAGTCATATGCAACATCTGACCGCATGCTTGCATCATTAGGCATAACGCCCAAGATCGCGCCTGCCTATGATGGCACCACCTCGTGGTTTGAGTATGAACAGTTGATTGACGACTGGTGCGACATAACAACGCTGGATGACACCAAAAGAGGTCCGTCTCTCAAGACGAGGCTCTCCGGATTGGCCGCAGTACAAAAGGAATCACTGAACCGAGAAAGGCTTGCAGCCCCAGATGGAGTAGATTACTTCAAGAAGAAGATGCGTCCATTTTTCGTGAAAGGAGAACAGTACGTTTTCCTGTGGCGTTTCCTCGGCCTATTCAAGGCATGGAAGGGCAACCAAGACTTTGTGACTTGGATTGCCAAGTTTGAGATCGTGCTACAGCGCGTGAAAAACTCATGGATGGATCTCTTACCAGAGATAGCTCTGGAGGATGCCCATCCAGATTTCATGCAAGCTGTGCAGGCAGATCAAACCTTCTTGCGCCTACAGGATGCAACCGAGAGAGACACATACGCCGCACGTTTCTTCGAAACATGGAACAAGGAACGCCTTGACAATCATCGAAGAGCGTTTCCTCTGAACGATAATCTCCTAGCTCTCCTCTTCCTAGTGCAGTCCGACCTAAATGAGATGCAACGTGAGAGGTTGGTAACAGCATTGACCAACCAAGGTCACCGAATTGAGACCTACACGTACCCTGTGGTACGGCAGACCATGTTCGATCAGTTCTCAACGACCAGAACTGGTCTGCAGGATCCCAACATTCGGCACTCTTCTCACAAGAAGGACCGCCATGGAAGGAGAGACCAACGCCGCAAACGCGGAGGTCGAAACTTCCTCATCCTCGATCAGGGTGAATACGATGGAGTCGATGGATTCTGGCTCCAAGACGAAGACACCCTTGAGGAAGGCTTTCTTGCCGCCGAGGATGAAGAAGCTGTCTTCTGGACAGTTGATGACCATGAGGCCTTCGTTGCAAGGAGATTCAAAAAGGGAAGAAGACCAAGAATGCGTCCCGGATCACCGGGAAGAGCAAAGGGTGGCAAGCGAAAAGGACGTGGCCGTTTTAGGTCATACCGCGGAAAAGGGAGAGCCAACCAGGCAGAACATGATCCAACTGATTCCAGCTATTTCGGTAAAGGTAAAGGAAAGGAAAAAGGAAAAGGTGGAAAAGGCAAAGGAAAAGGGAAGGACAAAGGAGATAAAGGAAGCTCCTTCAAAGGCGCAAAGGCAAAAGGCAAAGGTAAGGATACAGCTAAGTCTGCCTCCTTACAAGGAGACCAAACTGGATCTCCACAGGCCTATGAAGTTCCACCGCACCGAGCTGGGATTCATGGTATGAGGACAGTTATTATACTGACTCCAGTTGGAATTATGCCGCTTATGACGATCAAACGTCTTATACATACTATGCATCACAAGCCTCACGAAGAAAAACACGGAGAAAGAAGAGAAGAAATCAAGCAGGATCATCAGGTAGAGGCACAGATCCGAGCGCGCACCAAGAACCCGTGTTCAACTCATCAGTGAGTTACGTGCCCCAGGTCTTTGAACCATCCGAGGGGCAAGGTGTTGAAACTGCAACAGCGGTGTTTCCGTTGCAGCACACCGTCCTATCTGCTCTCACAGAGCGGATCAATCTTGATAAGAGCCCTACCTTTGTCATACTTGACTCAGGTTGTACTAGGGCTATGGGTTCCCGCTATGCGGTGAATAGGCTTATCAAGGCCGTGAAGCAACGTGCCCCAGGCATGATTGATTTCACTTTCTCACCTTCGAACACGAAGTTCTCTTTCGCAGATAGTGAAACAGCTCTTATCAAGGAGCGTGTAACTCTATGGTTCAACACAACTCCAAGAAGAGATACAACCATAGAAGTTCTGGATCAGGGGAGAGTTCCCATTTTGTTCTCCATCGAACAGATGAGGAATCTAAGAATGACCCTCGAGTGTAGTCCCACAGCTGACCTAGCAACGTGTGAAGCTTTCGGTTTGTATAAAACCCCTCTTCCGATTAGTACCAATAACCATTTGGTATTGGACCTTCTAGGCTTCACTTCCACCAGGAAGTATCTCCCTAAATCAGGTACGTCGTTCAGTGCGACAGAGACTGCTCTAGGAGCTAGGAAGCCAAAGGAAGAAGGAAGATCTTATACTAGGATCCCGGAAGGTCGCTGTCCAGCCTGCGCAGGACAGAAAAGGGCTCATACGTACCTCAAAGGTTGCGACAAGGCACCTGAGGGAGCAGCTGATCCACCACCGAAGGGCATTCCAGGTAAGAAGAAGCCTCTTCCATCTGATCCGGCAGAATCATCTGCCAAGAAACCCGATCCACCAGAACTATCTGGTGATGCTCCTGAGCCTTCCGAACCGCCGGAACCATCATCAGGCTCTAGAGACAAACCTGCAGAATCATCTGCACCGCACGAACCTCCAGAAGAAGAAAGACTTGAGGTTCCACCTGCGAAGACAAAGACTCCAAAGGGTCTTAAAAACCTTCTGAAGAAAACCCGCAAATATGCGGTCAAACCTCCTGTTGAAGAGAAGTCTACAGTCCCAGGAGCTGATGACGGGACGGAGGTAAGACCACTTGAGTCAAGAGAATACCCGGCTCCTGGTACAGACTCACCTACAGGTGAAGAGACTGTCGCAGAACCATCGCCATCTCTTCCCATTGCTCTTCGCAGGATTCATGAGAAGCTTAAGGACCCTGTAGAACTCTATAAGCTTCACCTTAAGCACCGTCATATGAGTACGGATCAGTTCAAGCGACGCACGAAAGCCTTACAGATCCCAAAGGAGATATATGAGCTATATGACCAACTGGTCAAAAAGTGTTCAGCCTGTCAGGAACACGTGAGAGCTCCTTCAAGAGCGAAGATTTCCGGTTTAAGATCAGAGACTTTCGGTGATCTCACCTTCGTAGATCACGGTGAGCTTCCAATTCCCGGCAAAATAGTCGCTTAATATTTCTTATTCTCTATGACGGAGCAACAAACCTGTTGACTTCCGAAGTAGTCCAGGATAAAGAAGAGCATACTACAATGTCGATTATGAATGACTACTTTGAGAAATTTCAGATCAACCCAAAGGTTGTAGTTGGAGATCAAGCATTCATGACTCCAAAAATGGAGGCTTATTACAATCGGCAGAATATCAAGCCTGTAGCAACAGGACCTGGAACACCATGGCCCAACAGGGCCGAAGCTGCTGTAAGATTGCTGAAGCATCAGATTAAGATCATACTTCAGATCCTGAAGGATGGTGACCCGCAGTATAACGGAATCACCATGAAGTATGGCAACCTCGTTCGACAAGCATGTTTGGCAAGAAACTCTTCGATTACCTATGGAGGAGTTACTCCTTTAGAAATGGCCTTTGGTAGGCGTCCTCGAGATGTTATAACACCAGAGAACGCTGATCCCAATCAGTTGACAGGTAATCCAACTGATACGGAAGTCACTGCGAGAGCCATTAAGGAGCTTGCCAACAGGGCTTACCAAGAGGCACGCCAATCTGATGATCTGCGCAGAGATCTTGCGGCCAGACTGTCAATGACCGAAGGACCTTTCTCTTTGGGAGATAAGGTTTTCTACTGGTCAGAGGATAAGTCTAAGATTGGATCAACTGGGTCCAAACATGGATCTTGGCTAAAAGGAAAGGTGATCTCCGAACTCGGAGGATCCATGGTAGGTGTGGATCTTGGAACACGCATCGTCCGCGTTAATATCTCAAAACTGAGGAAAAATTATGACATAACATCTGATGTGGAGATTCCTCTCGCGCCTGATGAGGAAACTCTGACGTCAGAAGGTTCTGACCACGCAAGTTGCATGGTCACCTTTGATGCTTCCCTGCAGTCGACAGACCTAACGGTTCCACATCAAGAGTGTCACTGGCAGGTCACCAGCACTGGGAAGATTGACTTCCTAGAACTCTACGGTGGATCTCCCCGTATGAGTCACAAGGCTGCCCTGTCAGGTCTGCGAGTAGGTCAGCCAGTCGACTTGCGTAGTGGTCTAGATCTTGAGCAACCGCAAGGTCGCTCCAATCTTCTTAGGATCATCAAGGAACAAGAACCTACTATTATTGTTATGTCACCCGATCACTCTCAGTGGTCTAGCTGGTACTCACAGTGGAAGAAAGGCTCTGCCAAGAGACTTTCTGTTTTAAAATTCTGTGAATCGGTCGCAGACCACCAAATGAAGCTCGGACGTTACTTTGTTCTTGAGAACCCATACTACAGCAGGCTCTGGTCTTCACCAGAAGCAAAACGCCTGTTTTCCAACCGCAAGATCAGCTATGAGGTCTGTAACCTACAAGCCTATGGCATGAAAGATCCAAAAGGATACTATGAATCGAAATCCTCGATTTTTATGCACAACCTGCCACCGCAGGTTCTAACTCCTCTCCAGAGGCATTCTGCCAAAACGAAATCTCCAACATCTCCACCAGGAGACGAAAAGGGTATTCAAGGCTACGGTCTTAAAACGAAACTCGCACAAGTGTATCCTTATGAATTCTGTGAGACCTTTGCCTCGTGTTTGGCAAGATTCCTGAAGAGAGATGCATATGCATCTCATCTTTCTTTGGTCACAGACATTCTAGAATACTCTGGAGATGAATGCCTCCAGGGACTTTCGGAACTTCTTGACCAGGAGTATTCACTTTTGACAGCAAATCCTCTCAAGGATTCCAAACTCTTGCAAGATCCAAAAATCAGATCACTTGTTGCTAGAGTAAATTCCTTATCGAGTAAAACTGAATTACCATTGCATCATTCCAAACCATCACCGTCCCTTGATGCCTTGGTGTCAGACATTACTCGCCTTAGATCAAGACTCTTACCAGGGTCTGGTTTCGAAAAGTGTACTCTATACAGAGGTACATTTGGAACAGTTAAAGCACTCACCAGTGTAACTGATGGCGTTCTTGTCTTCTGGAACAAGAAGAAGCCCAATTCGACTATGACGTGTTGCTTGCCGCACCAGGTTTCCTGGAATAAAGTACACCCATCAACCTTCTCGGGGGTGCTCTTCCAGATGACAGGCGGCAAGACTTCACCATCCGTGCGAACACCGCCGGATGTATCATGTCGGACGAAGAGGTTTCGCCGTCAGACCCGTCAGAACCCATGAGCACTAATCGCTCACGGATCACATCTGACGATGTCTCTATGCCGGAACCAGAGCAGCCGATGCCTCCCGGCACGCCGCCGTCGCGTCCTCCTCCTCCCATACCTCCACCGCGACTACCGGCCGTTTCCTCCGATGAGCCCGTGGCTCCTGCTCGGGCTAAGCCTCGCGTGCATCCGCCTCCTCGCGTTCCGTCTCCTCGGCGTCTGGGGGGTGATGTGTCGCCAAGGTCTTCATCGGAAAGGAAAGTTTCGCCACACAAACAGAAATCACCTTCACAGGTGCCAACACCAAAACCTAAACCGAAGGCACATCCACAGGGACCCATTCTTCCGTTACAACAAGATGAAGAAGATTCTGAAGAAGAACTGGTCCCGGACGACCCCGGACAACCGTCCGCTCCTCCTCACACTTCTGGTTCACCAGAACCGGAGAGCGATGCCGAGTCAGAAAACACAAGGTATTACTCTGATGAGGAAGGTGACTGGGTCGTAGATGAGAAGGACTGGGTCCTTCTCACAGAAGAACAGAAACTGTGCAGTAACACAGGTTCTTTCTCCATGCCTCGGTACATGCATGGCGGACCCGTAGACATCAGAGAGGTAACATCAAGAGTGAGGTCAGACCGAACACGGTATAAACCCACCAAAAGGTTCCGATCTGACATCCGTGAAGAGTATGATCTTCCCACGGAAGAGGACAAGGCCTTATCCCTAAGTTCCCCCAGGAACTCAGCAAATTTGACCCAGAAGGCACAACGGAAGGAGGCAACCGCCAAGGAAAAGCGTGAGATGAAGAAACAGTTTGATGAAGCGAAGGCAGCAGAATATCAGAGCTGGCTAGACAATGATGTCTTTGAGCTCGTCGATACACGGAAACTCGGAAATATCCGAAATTATGTCACTGGTCGATGGGTCCTGACTCTAAAAAGAGATAAGGACGGAAACTTCCTTAAGTGCAAGGCCCGATGGGTCCTAAGAGGTTTCCAGGATCGACAAAAGGACATACAGCAAACTGATAGTCCTGCTGCGAGGCGCCCAGGTTTCCGCTTGGCGATTCAACTAGCAGCTAACAAGCTGTGGAGACTGACACACATCGACCTAAAGACTGCTTTTCTTCAGGGTGAAGCCTATGATGAGTCGAGAGACATAATCTGTCAGATTCCTCCTGAAGCAGGTTATCCTCCTTACATTGCAGCGAGGATGAAGAAACCCGCTTATGGACTTAACGATGCACCTCGAAGATGGTGGAACATCGTTGATAAGGCACTCCTGTCTTATGGCCTGGTGCCAACCCGTGCGGCTCGCTGTACATATGTTCTGTATGGTAAGAAGTCTGCAACAGCAGATGCTGAGCTCAAGAAGTCTCAGCCTAAGACCATGGAATCAGCGATTGACTATCTCCTAGATCCCATAGCAGGCAACAATGCCAAGGGTAGACAGGTACATGGAGTAGGCTGTTTACATGTAGATGACCTGTGCATGGCCGGTGATGACACCTTTCGTAAGGCCGTGATTGAATCGATCAAAAAGGAGTTTGCAGTCGGTTCTGAAGACACGAACGATATTATGTTTGTAGGACAGAGATTAGTCTGGAAGGATGCTACAGCATCAGTGCCAGCACATATCTCAGTAAATCAGAAACTAGCTGTTGAAGCTCTAGAGGAAATTGTTTTTGATAAGAAGCTCAACAATGAGCAACAATGCACACCACAGCAGCACACTGCTTACAGAAGTGTTTTAGGACAGATCAACTGGCTACAAAGCCGGACTCAAGCTCACATCTGTTATCGCTTCAGTCGGTGTGCGAGTAAGGCTGCCAAGCCTACTATCGGGGATATTCGAGAATTGAACAAGCTTGTTAGGACTTGAAGTCTACTGAGTAGAAAACTGCGTTTTGGCACGCTGAAAGGAAATCTCAGATCTCGGTTTACCCTGATGCTTCATACAGGACACAATGATGCAATCATCTCAGAGAGCACATGTTATTTTCCTTGCTGAGATCGAAATTCAAAGCTAAAGGGAATGAAAAATTCAGCAGCAGTGCTTCTTCCAGAAGAACGATTTCTCTGAATCCCTAATTAGGAAAAATCCGGAGAGGTTAAGACTGGTGGATTCTGAGTCTCACAAGATTACGACAACCACAATGTCCACAACAGTGGCAGAGCCTAACGCACTGATGCGTTGCTTTGGTACTTGCCTGTTCCTCAAGGGACTTTGGGCAGATCTCTCATCAGAGACCGTACCCATACATATCAGAACAGATGCGAACAATCTTGTGACAACAGCAGGCACGACACACCTTCAAGAGCAGAAGGAAACTCACCACCTCATTCAGATGCTTCGTAAGGAATCCAACTCTGGATCTTTAGATGACCTAGCTCATGTAAGCTCGAAGTACTGCCTAGCTGATGCATTAACAAAGCACTCGGCGCAACCTGATGAGCTTATCAAGGCTCTGGAAACAGGGAATTTACCAGAACAAGACCATTCATATCCACCCTTCCGTGAACTTCTTCAACATAAAGCTTTTCACTGTTCGGTGGAGGCATAGCATCTCAAGATGCCTCCACATCGTAGCATTCCTTGAAATTGATACTCAACCAGAGATTTTAACGATTATTTTACTGCCAGGAATATGGTGGTAGTCTCGTTTAGCTGGTACACAACCATGTGCTGGATTTTCATTTAGACTTTTTTCCGTCTAAAGAAAGTTGTGTCTGCGAGCTGCGTTTTGTCATTAGACGGATCCATGTTCATGAGAATTTATTTTTCTGTACCTCCGGCCGCTTTCAAGCCCTCGCCTCACAGCATCAGCCTTTCGTGCTAACCAACGTTCCTGACCTGTTTGGTCATTGTCCGTAATGAGCACACATCAAACTTCTTCCGTAGAGCCGTGATGGACCGCCCTACCCAGGCAGTGCATGCCCGCACCATAGCGACTCCACACATGGATAGCTCGTACCCCGAGTCTCGTCGGAAGCATCACTTCGAAACACCGCACACGGTGGCCACCGAATTCACAAACGTGAGAAAACTCACGAGCCTCAATTCATCATCATGGGTCACCAACAGGTGTTCAATCCGCATCCAAGAGATCTTGCTCAATTGATCTCACGATATGGCCATGCGAGTGGAGCAAGGCTCACTCTAAACTCCAGACATGGAGTCAGGCTCTACGAAGGAGTCCTTCAAGGGCCATGGGACAACAGTCCCCTTGTATACTGGGATAACAACGTCGGTAATCACGCTCGTGATCCACGCCAGTTCTGTACGATGCTTGCACATCACCTTCAGACAGGCCTCCCACCGGAGGTAGAACAATGTGTGAGCCTTGATGGATCCGGAGCATATGACTACTCCTCCTCAGTGCCAAAACTGGCAGATGTAACAGGCCTCTCACCGAGATGATGCTTCCACATACTTCCAAGACCAAAAGCGTCGGAGGTGGTTGGCACACCAACAAGAACATCAGAACCAGGCGGCAGATCTCTTTGATGGCCAACCCCAATTCATTTGGACCGGTTCAAGTTGGACGATTGCAGAGCGCGCACAGTATACACCACAAGAGATCGAGCTCGTGGTGTCCTCTCAACATAAGAAGTCTAGGTTTGTTCTTTATCTGGTACCATGGTTATAACAAAGATGGCAAGGCCGAACCAAAGAGCCGCGTTAACATCCCACGATGAAATGTGGTGACAATGAGCAAATTTTCCTTTCGGCCGTGGGAGGCCACGTGTTCACGACGAACTCTACCAAGCGCTGAGAACCAGATCCTGAAGAAGAGAGGACCAAGGTCACACATGGCCAACTCGAAGACTTCATGGCAAACGGGGGCATTCCAGGGCAGTTCCCGGCACAGCGTCTCTCCACTAAGCGCCGAGGACCGCGGCGGAGGATTTTGATCGACAGAAAACCCTTGTACATCTGCATGCCACGGGACTACGGCATTATCCTCAATCCTGAGGCACGGTCTGTTGCCATCAAACCTCCTAGCGCAGGTGGTTACAGCACCAGATTTCCAAGCTCTCGTGAATGAAAACAGTCGTTCCAACAGGGACACTGTTCAGTTCTCAACGCTAAACCTGGCGAATCCCAATCCGCCCATGTTGCGTGCCAATAAGGCACTGCTTCTGGTATTCGATGCAAATAACGTAGTGAACGAGGTCACAAACCTGTGGCAGTCGCAAGTAGGGATGTTTGCTACACCAGATGTAGTGCATGCCCGTACTCTTAGCGCCGTATTCGCACCCTCTGAAACA
>CAJNDT010000002.1:98352-238352 GCA_905221615.1 Symbiodinium sp. CCMP2592
TGGCCCTTGGCCCTGAGTGATGGGTCGACAAAAAGGGGTCGACAAAAAAGGGGGGCCTACTTGGAGGATCATGGGACTTAGTAGGTAAGGTTTTAAGTACCTGAATTGGGGTTATAAGTATAGTTACCTCAATCATAACCCTAGTTACTAAGTCCCATGATCCTTTAAGTAGGGGTGATACGGTTGATGACTTATACGGTTTATAGGTCTTATCGGGCTTATAGGGTTTATAGGTCGATTCTGGGCTTGGAGGGTTTATGGGACTTATAGGGCTTATAGGGTTTATAGGGCTGATAGGGTTTATAGGGCTTAGAGGGCTTAAAGGGTTTATAGGGTGTACATGGTTTATAGGGTGGTTGATAATATAAATCCTGCATTACCCTGAGCACCCTAGGCTATGGGAATTATGGTATATTACTTATAATGGGTAATGCAGGATTTATATCATCAGCCGTAGGGGTGATAGGGCTTGGGGTTTCGGGCTCAGCAAAGCGGATTTTGGGAACCTCCTCTAACGGTCAAGACCCGTACCTTATAGGAATGTATGCAGTTTTGGCTGGCGTGTCGAGCTTGTTGGTCCATGGGTTTCTTCTCAGTGAGATGTTCCCACGATGATGTCGCCGTTGGGAAGGGTCAGAAGCGGGTTTTGTAAGGTTGTACTTCAATGTTGATACTTAAAGGATCATGGGACTTAGTAACTAGGGTTATAATTAGGGTAACTATACTTATAACCCCAATTAAGGTACTTATAACCTTACTTACTAAGTCCCATGATCCTCCAAGTAGGGGTCGGGTCTCGAATGCCTTTTGAGCGAGTCAGCCGCGACTGAAATCGGGCTCAGGACCCTGCTGAAGGATAGTGATGCCGACTCCAAGTACAAGGTAGCGCTTCAGGGCTTAAGCATTTGGGGGACATCTTAGGATTTAGGACTTGGGGCGGGTAATTCTTTGTTGGCTTTCCGGAACTCGCTGTAGCCTGCCGGGCCTTCTTCTCTACCGTTTTTCAGACCCGATAATCCTTCTACAGCCAAGCGATTTTCGGTTTTGGTTTCGGAACGTTTTTCGGTGCAGGGCATTAGGCTTTTGGGGTATTGGGGTTCAGGGTTTTATGGTATTTACGGTTTTAGGCATGTGGGTGTTCGCCCGCCCAGGTTTAGAGCAGTTCAGGCTTCCCATCCCTAAACTGTAAATCCTAAACCCGAAGCCCTAAACCCTAAACCTGTTGATTTGCGGAGAAAGAACCACTGCACTTAAAAACAAAAAACCTGTTGTTTTTGCCTGTGTGTGTAGGATGTCAAAGCTTTGATGGGAGTTACGGCGGGTTCAAGGAGGTCGCACTCGAAGGAGATCTGGTTTTCTGTTTCCCACTTTGGTGTGGTTTTCGGTTATTGAGCTTTGGGACTTTGAGTTTGGGTTGCAAGCTCTGGATTTCAGATTGCAGTTTGGTCAGGTTTGAGATTCTTCGGCTGAAAGGCTTTCGGGCTTTGAGCTGAGAAAGCAGCTCCAACGCCCTGCAGCCTTAAATCCTGCAAACAGCCGCAGGTAAGGCCTAACTCGTTGGAGTCTTCCACTATAGTACCGGTAAGATGTCCCTGCGTACTCCCCCTACATAATACCGTTTCAGACCCATCCGACAGACCCCTTACGGTGCCGCCCTACTTGGAGGGTCCGGGACTTCGTAAGTAAGGCTATAAGTACCTTAATTGGGGTTATAAGTAAAGTTGCCCTACTTATAACCCCAGTTACTAAGTCCCATGATCCTTTAAGTAGACCCTAAACCCTGAACCCCATAGATACATTTAAAGAACCCTTATAGATCCCAATTAAGGAACCCTTTATGGAACCTTAGTTACTAAGTCCCAGGATCCTTTAAGTAACGCAACTCTGTGGCAACAGGCGATGCTCCTGGCGAGTGAGCAGGCCGGTTGTCCCAGCGCTTTAAGCGCCGAAGTCGAAAACCCGAAACCCCCGGCACCCGAAACCCTGACCCTAACCTAGGACCCAGAGTAGGCCCTTATTTCCTGTTTTAGGGTTCAGGTTCCGTTATAAGCCCCTTTAAACCAAAAAGAGCACTCCTTTTATTCCTAGCTTACTCTTGGGTCTAGTACCTGGAGCTTCATGGAACTTAGTCACTGGTGCTATAAATAAGGTACCTATACTTTTAAATGCTTATAACCCCAGTTAAAGGTACCTATACTTTTAAATGCTTATAACCCCAGTTAAGGTAGGTAGGTATAACTGTATCTACTAAGTCTCACGAACCTCCAAGTAGAGCCCTAGGGAGGGACAGTGGGGATATGAAGGTTTCGGGTTCGGTGTTTCGGAACCTGCTAGGGGCGTCGGTCGCCAGGCCGAAAGCAGAAGTATGCGTCATACCCGATAGCACGCTGTTAGGGTTTAGGGGTAATATAGGGAGCCTTAAAATTACCTATGCGATTATGGGGGCTTCCTTGGTATAATCTAGTATATTGGGCCTTAAAATTTACCTTTACTGTTTTGGGGTTCCTTATTATAATCTAGTATATTGGGCCCCAGAGCCCTATGTTAGGGCTCATGGCAACAACCCGCCTGAGAAGAGAGTTTGGGGGTTTAGGTTTCAGGGTGGTTGAGAGGGGTGGGGGGTGGGGGTCGCGCCTGGGTACTTGCATACTGCCCTAAACCCGAAACCCTCATACGTCCTCAGGGGCGCTCATTGCGAAACTACCACGAAGCCCCAAATCCTAAGCTCCTTCTAACCTTAAATTCAAAATCCCAAACCCTAAGTCCTAAATCCTAGACTCAAAATCTTCAACTTGAACCCTAAACCCTGAACCCTTGAACCCTTGAAACCTTGAACCCTAAACCCTAAAACCCTAAACCCTAAACCCTAAGCCCTTGAACCCTTGAACCCCTGAACGCGTACCTGCCTAGCGGACCTTTGGACTTTGAATAGTTTTTGGGGGGTTTAGGGTTTAGGGTACTTAGGGGTTCCTTTAAGGGTACCTCTTCAAGGGGTCTATAAGGATTACTATAAGGGCTATTATAGGGGTTTAGTATAGCGGCTTTAAAAGAATTACCTAGACGATTTTGATTTTGGGGTTTCCTTATTACAATCTCGTATATTGGGCTCCAACACCCTATGTCTATTATATCCAAGCTTTGATCTTATTTCTCCCGGAGCTTGAAGGCTCAAGCAAGCCTGGCCTCCAGCCCAGATCTTGGACCCTGAAGCCCAGATCCTACACCCTATAGTAGCCCAGATCTTAAACAAAAAGTAACCCTGAACCCTAAACCCTAAATCCTCAAGTCCCAGCCTCTTGCAGGCGCAGAAGAGGGAGGAAGCGGCTCTACAATTCAGGACAGAAGTTTTCCGTTCGGCGGTCAGTCTTTTGGGCTTTTGCTGTTTTGCTTTCAGGTATCGGGGTGTGAGGGCTCTAGAGGTTTTTGATGTTCTTTGCAGCCTAAACGCGAGCTCTTTACGGCGTTTTGCAGGTCTATGGCTGGGCAGGTCGAGCGTCGTGCAATTCGCGCATCAGATGCGAGTGTTTCGATGTTTTGGGGTTTGGGGTTGAGCCGCTCAGGCGATGACCAGAGCCATTTTGTGCAGGGTTTGTGTGCAGGAAAAACTGACTTGAAACCGGTTGTGCTTCATACGGCTCTATAAAGGTGCTGGGGCGCGGTCTAGTTGGCATTATGAGTTCCTTGCACAAGCGCCTTTAGTATCAAACTTTAGTACTGGAAATGCCTCGTTTGGCGTCCTGGCTGGACTGTGCTTGGATGTAGTACAACTTTAGTACTGGAAGTGCCTCGTTTGGGGTACTGGCTGGATTGTGCTAGGTTGTAGTACAACTTTAGTACTGGAAGTTCCTCGTTTGGACGCGCGTTTAGAGTGGGGAAGGGCTTTTTATATCTGTAATAGGTGGGGCGTACCTCTAATGCTTAAATTTGGGTTCGCCCGCACGCAGTAAAGTCAAGCTACGTTCACATTCAGGTCTTCGTTGCTTCAGGATAATGTGCTTCGGGCCTCTTCGGGCTTCAAGTTTGAGAATACGTAGTTGTACTTCCATGCCAGTGCACGCAGGAGAATGATGGACGATGAAGCGGACGAGCGTCCGAGACTTAATCCTAAAAGCCCGAAACCTTCCGCTCGGAGTCCTCAGATCCTACACCCTAGGGTTCCATTAAGGGTTATAGGGATTCTATGAGTGTATAGGGTTTAGGGCCTCCTTGGAGGTTCATGGGTAGTTATCAGTGGGGTTATCAGTCCCCTGATATGGGTTATACTTATAGTTACTAATGCTCTTGCAGCCGATGTCTGCACTGAAGTCAGGTACACGGAGCGACCCCCACCCATCGAAGCTGCGCATTTGACATGGAATGCTCACATGGACAGCAGAGCTGCCACTGAGCTTGCACAGAAAGGTTCTACGAATTGAATCGGAACGCGCATGCAAAGCCATACATACGCTGATGTGGTGTTCCGCCTTTCTTCGCCTCCTAGCTCCCAGGCCCCCCGCAGAGAGACAATCCTGAAGCATTCAACCAGAAAGCCCCTAAGCCTAAGCCGAAATTCGTGCGCCTTGCTGTTCAAGCTCTACAGCCTGCATATTGGAGGTTCATGAAAGAAGTAATTCTGATACAGACCCTGATAAGTTCTCAGAACCCCGCACAAACTGTCGTAGCAATCAAGCTCGAATCAGAATCCACACCACACGCAACCGCACACCATTCAGGCCACTCTTCCGGCGTGACCCGGATGGCCGGGAGCCTGGTACAGAAGTAGAATTATCTGATTGTTAGGCTGATCGGGTCTCGTTTGGCTGTGTTCAAAGTCAGGATCGCCCGCTGCTGCGCATGCTACTGCTGTTCATTTCCAGGCTGCTTCCAGCTTTGTAAAGGCCGCTTAAGGTGTTGGTATAGCTGCACAGGTATGTGCAAGATATGCATGGCGTTTTATGCAAGCATCTGCAAGCTTTGCATGGCCGTTGCTACGCTTACTGAACCAAGCTAATTCCCTTGGTGCGAGGTTTCACATGAACTCGCAGACACATACATAGATGTACAGGTTTAAACATATGAACATACAGATAAAGTCGTTTATGCTCATTTGTTGAGATAGATGTACAAGCCTTCGTCGTCAGGTGAGCGCTCCCCCGGAGCCGCCGCGGAAGGAGGCCCCGCCACCACCGAACCCACGGGCAGCGGCAGCCGGAGACCTAGGGCTGCTTTTTTTTTTTTGAGGGGGGGGGGGGGGGGGGGGGGGGGGGGGGGGGGGGGGGGGGGGGGGGGTTGGGGTTCCGTTTTTGTTGCTGTTATGTTTTTTTTTGGGTCGGGGGTTTAGGGTCGCGGGTTTAGGACGTCTTCTGGATGGTGTTTGGGTTGAATGAGAGGTTTTATAGAGTTTGGGTTTGGGGGTGGGGCTTACAGGGCTTGTATCATGTTGGGAGGGTTGTATGAGAGGTGGGTTTCAGGGTGAGGTTTCAATGAGTTTGGCGTCTTAAGGTTGAGGCTTGGGGTTTCAGGTTTCCGGTGGTTTAGGGTTTTACGATGTTTCCCAGAAGTTTCAGGGTATCGGATTTTATGGATGTGTTTTTTCAAAGGCCCTTTGGCCGGCTAGGGGCGCAGTGATTAAGTAGTCGAGAGATTTTCCGGGCTACGGGGGTTTTGGCAGATTAGGGAAATCGGGCTTGAGCCTTTCGGTCCTTGCAAGATTCCAGGGTTAGGTTGTGGTGTGCCTGGTTTTAACGTCGTGCTGCTGCGGATTCATCGTAGCATGCTTACTGCATTCCTTTTGTTTCGAGTCCACATCACCTCACATGTGTGATGCCAGCTCGTGATGTCCTAGGGGTTGTGGGCCACATCTGGAGCTTTCGTACAGTTTGTGGAACTTGTGAAATTCTGAGGACAAGCCCATTCTCACGCCGCCACGGGGCTTCGATGGCATCTTGGCCACTGGCTCAGTTCAGCATTGCGCAGCTGATTGCCGGAATCGCGCTTGTGGGGCCTACATACGGGAGCCTCAGTTCCGGTGCAGTGGGAGTCCCCAACAAGAAAAGGCCGCTACACCCCAAAGCCTAAACTCTACTTGGAGGATCATGGGACTTAGTAAGTCAGGTTATAGGTACCTTAATTGGGCTTATAAGTATAGTTACCCTAATTGTAACCCTAGTTACTAAGTCCCATGATCCTTTAAGTAGACCCCCGAAACCCTTCTAGACCCTGTGCTAGAGCTTCAGAGACCAAGCTTCAGGATGTCAATCAGCTTCAAGGCCCTACCGCCCCAAGCAAACAGAACACACGCCGATCAATGTGGCCCTGATGAAGAAACCTCTCTCGTCAAAAAGCATTATAGTAGGGATCCTGTTATGGCTGCGGCGAGTAGTCTAAGCCTTACTTAAAGGATCATGGGACTTAGTAACTAGGGTTACAATTAGGGTAACTATATTTGTAACCCCAATTAAAGTACCTATAACCTGATCATCCAAGTAAACACCGGGAGTAAGGAGTTACGGACCTGACCACTGAGCCCTAAGCGACAAAGCGACCTTGACGGACGGATTACTTGGAGGATCATGGGACTTAGAAAGTAAGGCTATAAGGAGCCTGATTGGGATTGTCAGTCTAGTTACCCGAGTTTAGTTACCCAAACTAATTATAACCCTAGTTACCAAGTCCAATGATCCTTTACGTAGGGTTTAGGGTTTCGGGAGTAGGGTTTAGGGTTTAGAGTTAGAGCTGAGACTTTGTGCTTCAGGTTTGGCAGGGCGCTCCATCGTCGATCATTTTTGCAATGTGGGCCCGGCGAAGGAAACCTTGCAAACGCCTGTACGGCCTATGCATACCCCAAGCACCTCTACACAGCCAGTACACTCCTCAAAGAATCCAGTAACCCCACCCTTCACTCAACGCCGTAGCACCTTACATTCTAGACTGCACACCGTCACAAGCACCCACACACCTACCAATCCTAATATCCGGAACCAAGGCCAAGTTATTTGGTATTTGGGCCGTTGTGGTCATTCAACGTGTCACAAACCCTAACCCTAAACCCCTAAACCCCTAAACCCTAAACCCCTAAACCCCCAAACCCCAACCCTGTAACCCTAAAGTCCCCTTACAGGGGCCCTTAAAGGAAAAGGCCCAGCGTCCCGAGGATGTCGGTCCGTTGCCCGGGTTGCCTCCGCTGCCTCCACTGCCGGGCCCTTGGCATAATCGGGGGGTTAAGGGGCTTAGGATTTCGGGTTCAGGGTTTGGGGTTTGAGGGGGATGGTATAGGGTTTAGGGTTTCGGGGGTTGTGGTGGTGGGAGTGGGAGGGTTTATGGTGTATAAGCTTTGTTTGTGGTAGATGCTTGAGGGTGCAGACGGGGGGTGGGGGTGGGGCAGAAGCAGGGGTTGGGGGTTAGACGGGGCCTGGGGGGGGCCAGGGGCAGGAGCAGGGGTTTTAGTTTGAGGAGGTTTTCTGGCATCGCAAACTTGTGTATGGGGTTTGGGTTGTGGAGTTGAGGGTTTTGGGGCCCATTATACTATGATTGCAATAAGGTTTTCGTGTCAGGTTGGTTTTCAGGTCTGTGCATGTATGCATGCATGTATGTATGTATGTATGCAGGTATGTATGTATGACCTAAACCCGGAAAGCCTGAACACGACAATCCTAAACCTAGAACACTCAACTCTGAACCCCAAGCCTCCGAAAGAACCCTAAACCTTAAACCCTAAAGCCTAGATGTAACCACTAAACCCCTACTTGGAGGTTCATGGGCAGTTATAAGAACGGTTATAAGTAGGGTAACTGTACTTATAACCCATTATTAGGGGACTTATAACCCCACTTACAACTACCCATGAACCTCCAAGCGCAGGCCTTAAACCCTATACCCTTATAGAATCCCTATAGATCCCTTTAAAGGGACCCTTAAAGGGAACTAGTATAACTACCCATGAACCTCCAAGTAGACCAAGGCTCCCGCCGGAGCTTCCGGGACCCGGCGGAAGTTTCCTTCTTCCTCCGGGCGCAGAGTTGGATGGCGCCTCGCACGGTTTAGGCCCTTCATGGTTTAGTTTTAGGATGTATAGTGGCATTTGTACCGGTTTCCTAAGGTGTGTTGCACAGTGTTTAACGGCTTAGACTTAGGCTTGTAGGTTCCGATCGTGTTGAGTTGTTAGACTCTTTCTCGTTCCTCCTTTGTTTCGCCAGTGCGATGCCCAGACTTGTACTTGTAGTCTCCGTTCATAACCCTGTGCATGGGTTGCCCTGCCGAAGAAGATGTCTAGTCCTGCAAGCCTTATCACGACGAAATCTAGACTCTACCCTACGTCCTCAATGTACTAAAACTTGCTTGAAGTTAAAGGAGGCGGGGACGTAGCAAGTAGGGTTATGAGTACAGGAGCCGTAGTTATGACTTGACTCAAAACCCCAGTCAGTTGAGGTACGTATACTCACTTACTAAGTCCCATGATCTGTTCAGCAAAGCCCAAAACCCTCTAAACCCTAAGCCTGTTAGTCTAGACCCTAACCCCTAAACCCCTAAACCCCTAAACCCTAAACCCCTAAAAACGAATCCTAGACCCCTAAGCCCTAAACCCTTAGACCCCAAAACAAAACCTAGCCCCTAAACCCTAAACCCCCAAAACAAATCCCAGACCCTTAAACCCTAACCCTTAGACCCCATAAAACAAGCCTAGACCCCTAAACCCTAAACCCCCTGAAACCCCTACCTACAGCCCAAGACGCCGAGCCGATTCAAAGCCAAGGCAAGAGCTTCCTCCTCCCTTCGAAGGCTCTACACTGGGAAGAGGGTTCCTTTAATGGTTCCTTTAAGGGTTCCTGTAAGCGTTACTATAAGGGTTATACCATAGGGGTTTAGGGTTCTGAGGAGGCTCCGTGGTGCTTAGTAGTGAATGGGGGAATGAATATTGGGGACTATCCTTGAAGACTATTATAAGGGCTACTAAAGGGCTCCATTCCCCCAGAAGGGGGGCCGTTTAGGTTTAGGGCCCATGTTTGGGGTTTCTTCTAGAGATTTAGCGTTTAGGGTCTAGGGTTTTTGCAGGGATAGAGAGTTGTGGGATTATAGGGCTCTAGAAGGTTGGCCGAGTAGGGCCAAGCTGGTTTAGGGTTTTAGGCCCCGAGTTTTAGGGAGTTTAGACCCCAAGTCTAGGGGTTTCAGGGCCAAGTGTACGGTTTTCCGGGGGTTTAGAGTTGTAGGGCTTTGGGGTTATAGGGTTCCGTTGCTGTCTTTGTCAGCTTCTCGATGCTTGCTACTCTTCTTGCCCATTGCTAGCCTTTGTAGAACTGTCGCTCTTTATCGCGAATCTTTCAATTGGTGTCAGTCGAGATCATTCTTCCAAACCTAGACGCCCCGGCCCTTAAGACAATGCGCCCTGGAGCCTGGACCAAACCCTAAACCCGACGAGAATGCACAAGCCCATGATTGATATTCAACCCCTTTCCCGTTTGTTCCTACATGGGAATTATGGTTTATTCCTTATTATCGGTAATGCAGGATTTGTATCATCAACCGTAACATTGAGGCTCTTACAGAAAGGGAGCTTATCAATCAGAGCCTCGAGTTATGGTTCTATTTTCGTTCTCCCGCGCAGCAGCCTGCAAGAAACAGGGAATTCGTATGAATTGTGTGGACTAAGTCCTAAACCTTCGACGCAAAGCCCTAAACACCTGAACCCAGATTGTTGTGACCATTATTCATCCTATTGCTATTATTATGACGATGACCTTTATCAAGGCCATACTGTTACGATTATTGTTAGTACTATAAGACCGTACTATTATGATTGCCATTTGTATTATTGCCTTGCTATTCCTATCGCCCCTAAACCCCTGAACCCTAAACCCCAAACCCTAAACCCCTGAACTCTAAACCCTAAAACCTAAACCCCAAACCCCTAAAGAACCTACCTCTTTAGGGCTCCTTAATATGATTTCTTTATATAAGTCCTTAAAAAGGTAGGTTACGTGGGGTTAAGGTAAACCCTAAACCCCTAAATGCCCTAAGTCAGCGGAGCCAGGCTGGGTACATGGGCGGACTAGGACTCCAAGGCAGCTTGGGGCACTGTTTTGTCGGTTTCTCTAGGGTTTATAGAAATTGTTAAGGGTTTGGGTCCCAATAACGTTTTGGGCGAAACGTTTTGAACGAAATGTTTTGAACGAAAGTTTTTTTTTTTGCGAACCATGTTTTCAAATTCGTTGGGGGGCTGCGAAACGTTTCGACCGAAACTTTCGCGAAGTTGATGTAGGATGCCCGGGATCAATATGTTCGTACTGACAGGCTTCTGTCATGATTTCGAAGGCATTTGAATGCTCAAATGCTCTCAGTTGCTGGAATGCCCTAAAAAGGGCTTAGGTCACTCAAAAGGAGAGAGGGGTAGGGAGGTTTTGGGTGGTTTTGGGGGGAGGGGAGGGGGGGGTGGGGTGAAACCATAAACCTCTAAAGGGGTAGCTCTAACAGGTACCTACAGCAATGGCTGCATGCTCATACATATACATTCCGCTGCCCATTGGCTCACAGTGGTTTTACCATATTGAGACAAGACAAGCTCTCCTTGCGTAGCAAGACAAAACAACTACTGTCCGTGTGCAGGGCGCTGCCCTTTGATCCTTAGGGAATAACTGGTCATACACCTCCTCACAAGGAGTATTCCTTGGGGGTGTATCGGCACAGTTTTCTGGTAGCGGAGCCCGGAAAGGGCCGCCCGCCTCCTAAAGTCCGCTACAGCGGTCGGCCTCGCCGAACGCTTAACCAAGCGGATAAGAGGCAGCACAATGTCGAGCTCGCATAGCGAAGCCGACGGCAGTTCCCAATCCTCCGGGGGATATGAGAACGAAGAGACCTCCCAAGGTCCAGCTACTTATGTCGCACAGTCATATGCAACATCTGACCGCATGCTTGCATCATTAGGCATAACGCCCAAGATCGCGCCTGCCTATGATGGCACCACCTCGTGGTTTGAGTATGAACAGTTGATTGACGACTGGTGCGACATAACAACGCTGGATGACACCAAAAGAGGTCCGTCTCTCAAGACGAGGCTCTCCGGATTGGCCGCAGTACAAAAGGAATCACTGAACCGAGAAAGGCTTGCAGCCCCAGATGGAGTAGATTACTTCAAGAAGAAGATGCGTCCATTTTTCGTGAAAGGAGAACAGTACGTTTTCCTGTGGCGTTTCCTCGGCCTATTCAAGGCATGGAAGGGCAACCAAGACTTTGTGACTTGGATTGCCAAGTTTGAGATCGTGCTACAGCGCGTGAAAAACTCATGGATGGATCTCTTACCAGAGATAGCTCTGGAGGATGCCCATCCAGATTTCATGCAAGCTGTGCAGGCAGATCAAACCTTCTTGCGCCTACAGGATGCAACCGAGAGAGACACATACGCCGCACGTTTCTTCGAAACATGGAACAAGGAACGCCTTGACAATCATCGAAGAGCGTTTCCTCTGAACGATAATCTCCTAGCTCTCCTCTTCCTAGTGCAGTCCGACCTAAATGAGAGGCAACGTGAGAGGTTGGTAACAGCATTGACCAACCAAGGTCACCGAATTGAGACCTACACGTACCCTGTGGTACGGCAGACCATGTTCGATCAGTTCTCAACGACCAGAACTGGTCTGCAGGATCCCAACATTCGGCACTCTTCTCACAAGAAGGACCGCCATGGAAGGAGAGACAACGCCGCAAACGCGGAGGTCGAAACTTCCTCATCCTCGATCAGGGTGAATACGATGGAGTCGATGGATTCTGGCTCCAAGACGAAGACACCCTTGAGGAAGGCTTTCTTGCCGCCGAGGATGAAGAAGCTGTCTTCTGGACAGTTGATGACCATGAGGCCTTCGTTGCAAGGAGATTCAAAAAGGGAAGAAGACCAAGAATGCGTCCCGGATCACCGGGAAGAGCAAAGGGTGGCAAGCGAAAAGGACGTGGCCGTTTTAGGTCATACCGCGGAAAAGGGAGAGCCAACCAGGCAGAACATGATCCAACTGATTCCAGCTATTTCGGTAAAGGCAAAGGAAAGGAAAAAGGAAAAGGTGGAAAAGGCAAAGGAAAAGGAAAGGAAAAAGGAGATAAAGGAAGCTCCTTCAAAGGCGCAAAGGCAAAAGGCAAAGGTAAGGATACAGCTAAGTCTGCCTCCTTACAAGGAGACCAAACTGGATCTCCACAGGCCTATGAGAGTTCCACCGCACCGAGCTGGGTTTCATGGTATGAGGACAGTTATTATACTGACTCCAGTTGGAATTATGCCGCTTATGACGATCAAACGTCTTATACATACTATGCATCACAAGCCTCACGAAGAAAGAAACGGAGAAAGAAGAGAAGAAATCAAGCAGGATCATCAGGTAGAGGCACAGATCCGAGCGCGCACCAAGAACCCGTGTACAACTCATCAGTGAGTTACGTGCCCCAGGTCTTTGAACCATCCGAGGGGCGGTGTTGAAAATGCAACAGCGGTGTTTCCGTTGCAGCACACCGTCCTATCTGCTCTCACAGAGCGGATCAATCTTGATAAGAGCCCTACCTTTGTCATACTTGACTCAGGTTGTACTAGGGCTATGGGTTCCCGCTATGCGGTGAATAGGCTTATCAAGGCCGTGAAGCAACGTGCCCCAGGCATGATTGATTTCACTTTCTCACCTTCGAACACGAAGTTCTCTTTCGCAGATAGTGAAACAGCTCTTATCAAGGAGCGTGTAACTCTATGGTTCAACACAACTCCAAGAAGAGATACAACCATAGAAGTTCTGGATCAGGGGAGAGTTCCCATTTTGTTCTCCATCGAACAGATGAGGAATCTAAGAATGACCCTCGAGTGTAGTCCCACAGCTGACCTAGCAACGTGTGAAGCTTTCGGTTTGTATAAAACCCCTCTTCCGATTAGTACCAATAACCATTTGGTATTGGACCTTCTAGGCTTCACTTCCACCAGGAAGTATCTCCCTAAATCAGGTACGTCGTTCAATGCGACAGAGACTGCTCTAGGAGCTAGGAAGCCAAAGGAAGAAGGGAGACCTTATACTAGGATCCCGGAAGGTCGCTGTCCAGCCTGCGCAGGACAGAAAAGGGCTCATACGTACCTCAAAGGTTGCGATAAGGCACCTGACGGAGCAGCTGATCCACCACCGAAGGGCATTCTAGGTAAGAAGAAGCCTCTTCCATCTGATCCGGCAGAATCATCTGCCAAGAAACCCGATCCACCAGAACTATCTGGTGATGCTCCTGAGCCTTCCGAACCGCCAGAACCATCATCAGGCTCCAGAGACAAACCAGCAGAATCATCTGCATCGCACGAACCTCCAGAAGAAGAAAAACTTGAGGTTCCACCTGCGAAGACAAAGATTCCAAAGGGTCTTAAAAACCTTCTGAAGAAAACCCGCAAATATGCGGTCAAACCTCCTGTTGAAGAGAAGTCTACAGTCCCAGGAGCTGATGACGGGACGGAGGTAAGACCACTTGAGTCAAGAGAATACCCGGCTCCTGGTACAGACTCACCTACAGGTGAAGAGATTGTCGCAGAACCATCGCCATCTCTTCCCATTGCTCTTCGCAGGATTCATGAGAAGCTTAAGGACCCTGTAGAACTCTATAAGCTTCACCTTAAGCACCGTCATATGAGTACGGATCAGTTCAAGCGACGCACGAAAGCCTTACAGATCCCAAAGGAGATATATGAGCTATATGACCAACTGGTCAAAAAGTGTTCAGCCTGTCAGGAACACGTGAGAGCTCCTTCAAGAGCGAAGATTTCCGGTTTAAGATCAGAGACTTTCGGTGATCTCACCTTCGTAGATCACGGTGAGCTTCCAATTCCCGGCAAGAATAGTCGCTTAATATTTCTTATTCTCTATGACGGAGCAACAAACCTGTTGACTTCCGAAGTAGTCCAGGATAAAGAAGAGCATACTACAATGTCGATTATGAATGACTACTTTGAGAAATTTCAGATCAACCCAAAGGTTGTAGTTGGAGATCAAGCATTCATGACTCCAAAAATGGAGGCTTATTACAATCGGCAGAATATCAAGCCTGTAGCAACAGGACCTGGAACACCATGGCCCAACAGGGCCGAAGCTGCTGTAAGATTGCTGAAGCATCAGATTAAGATCATACTTCAGATCCTGAAGGATGGTGACCCGCAGTATAACGGAATCACCATGAAGTATGGCAACCTCGTTCGACAAGCATGTTTGGCAAGAAACTCTTCGATTACCTATGGAGGAGTTACTCCTTTAGAAATGGCCTTTGGTAGGCGTCCTCGAGATGTTATAACACCAGAGAACGCTGATCCCAATCAGTTGACAGGTAATCCAACTGATACGGAAGTCACTGCGAGAGCCATTAAGGAGCTTGCCAACAGGGCTTACCAAGAGGCACGCCAATCTGATGATCTGCGCAGAGATCTTGCGGCCAGACTGTCAATGACCGAAGGACCTTTCTCTTTGGGAGATAAGGTTTTCTACTGGTCAGAGGATAAGTCTAAGATTGGATCAACTGGGTCCAAACATGGATCTTGGCTAAAAGGAAAGGTGATCTCCGAACTCGGAGGATCCATGGTAGGTGTGGATCTTGGAACACGCATCGTCCGCGTTAATATCTCAAAACTGAGGAAAAATTATGACATAACATCTGATGTGGAGATTCCTCTCGCGCCTGATGAGGAAACTCTGACGTCAGAAGGTTCTGACCACGCAAGTTGCATGGTCACCTTTGATGCTTCCCTGCAGTCGACAGACCTAACGGTTCCGCATCAAGAGTGTCACTGGCAGGTCACCAGCACTGGGAAGATTGACTTCCTAGAACTCTACGGTGGATCTCCCCGTATGAGTCACAAGGCTGCCCTGTCAGGTCTGCGAGTAGGTCAGCCAGTCGATTTGCGTAGTGGTCTAGATCTTGAGCAACCTCAAGGTCGCTCCAATCTACTTAGGATCATCAAGGAACAAGAACCTACTATTATTGTTATGTCACCCGATCACTCTCAGTGGTCTAGCTGGTACTCACAGTGGAAGAAAGGCTCTGCCAAGAGACTTTCTGTTTTAAAATTCTGTGAATCGGTCGCAGACCACCAAATGAAGCTCGGACGTTACTTTGTTCTTGAGAACCCATACTACAGCAGGCTCTGGTCTTCACCAGAAGCAAAACGCCTGTTTTCCAACCGCAAGATCAGCTATGAGGTCTGTAACCTACAAGCCTATGGCATGAAAGATCCAAAAGGATACTATGAATCGAAATCCTCGATTTTCATGCACAACCTGCCACCGCAGGTTCTAACTCCTCTCCAGAGGCATTCTGCCAAAACGAAATCTCCAACATCTCCACCAGGAGACGAAAAGGGTATTCAAGGCTACGGTCTTAAAACGAAACTCGCACAAGTGTATCCTTATGAATTCTGTGAGACCTTTGCCTCGTGTTTGGCAAGATTCCTGAAGAGAGATGCATATGCATCTCATCTTTCTTTGGTCACAGACATGCTAGAATACTCTGGAGATGAATGCCTCCAGGGACTTTCGGAACTTCTTGACCAGGAGTATTCACTTTTGACAGCAAATCCTCTCAAGGATTCCAAACTCCTGCAAGATCCGAAAATCAGATCACTTGTTGCTAGAGTAAATTCCTTATCGAGTAAAACTGAATTACCATTGCATCATTCCAAACCATCACCGTCCCTTGATGCCTTGGTGTCAGACATTACTCGCCTTAGATCAAGACTCTTACCAGGGTCTGGTTTCGAACAGTGTACTCTATACAGAGGTACATTTGGAACAGTCAAAGCACTCACCAGTGTAACTGATGGCGTTCTTGTCTTCTGGAACAAGAAGAAGCCCAATTCGACTATGACGTGTTGCTTGCCGCACCAGGTTTCCTGGAACAAGGTACACCCATCAACCTTCTCGGGGGTGCTCTTCCAGATGACAGGCGGCAAGACTTCACCGTCCGTGCGAACACCGCCGGATGTTATCATGTCGGACGAAGAGGTTTCGCCGTCAGACCCGTCAGAACCCATGAGCACTAATCGCTCACGGATCACATCTGACGATGTCTCTATGCCGGAACCAGATCAGCCGATGCCTCCCGGCACGCCGCCGTCGCGTCCTCCTCCTCCCATACCTCCACCGCGACTACCGGCCGTTTCCTCCGATGAGCCCGTGGCTCCTGCTCGGGCTAAGCCTCGCGTGCATCCGCCTCCTCGCGTTCCGTCTCCTCGGCGTCTGGGGGGTGATGTGTCGCCAAGGTCTTCATCGGAAAGGAAAGTTTCGCCGCACAAACAGAAATCACCTTCACAGGTGCCGACACCAAAACCTAAACCGAAGGCACATCCACAGGGACCCATTCTTCCGTTACAACAAGATGAAGAAGATTCTGAAGAAGAACTGGTCCCGGACGACCCCGGACAACCGTCCGTTCCTCCTCACACCTCTGGTTCACCAGAACCGGAGAGCGATGCCGAGTCAGAAGACACAAGGTATTACTCTGATGAGGAAGGTGACCTGGTCGTAGATGAGAAGGACTGGATCCTTCTCACAGAAGAACAGAAACTGTGCAGTAACACAGGTTCTTTCTCCATGCCTCGGTACATGCATGGCGGACCCGTAGACATCAGAGAGGTAACATCAAGAGTGAGGTCAGACCGAACACGGTATCAACCCACCAAAAGGTTCCGATCTGACATCCGTGAAGAGTATGATCTTCTCACGGAAGAGGACAAGGCCTTATCCCTAAGTTCCCCCAGGAACTCAGCAAATCTGACCCAGAAGGCACAACGGAAGGAGGCAACCGCCAAGGAAAAGCGTGAGATGAAGAAACAGTTTGATGAAGCGAAAGCAGCAGAATATCAGAGCTGGCTAGACAATGATGTCTTTGAGCTCGTCGATACACGGAAACTCGGAAACATCCGAAATTATGTCACTGGTCGATGGGTCCTGACTCTAAAAAGAGATAAGGACGGAAACTTCCTTAAGTGCAAGGCCCGATGGGTCCTAAGAGGTTTCCAGGATCGACAAAAGGACATACAGCAAACTGATAGTCCTGCTGCGAGTCGCCCAGGTTTCCGCTTAGCGATTCAACTAGCAGCTAACAAGCTGTGGAATCTGACACACATCGACCTAAAGACTGCTTTTCTGCAGGGTGAAGCCTATGATGAGTCGAGAGACATAATCTGTCAGATTCCTCCTGAAGCAGGTTATCCTCCCTACATTGCAGCGAGGATGAAGAAACCCGCTTATGGACTTAACGATGCACCTCGAAGATGGTGGAACATCGTTGATAAGGCACTCCTGTCTTACGGCCTGGTGCCACCCCGTGCGGATCGCTGTACATATGTTCTGTATGGTAAGAAGTCTGCAACAGCAGATGCTGAGCTCAAGAAGTCTCAGCCAAAGACCATGGAAGCAGCGATTGACTATCTCCTAGATCCCATAGCAGGCAACAATGCCAAGGGTAGACAGGTACATGGAGTAGTCTGTTTGCATGTAGATGACCTGTGCATGGCCGGTGATGACACCTTTCGTAAGGCCGTGATTGAATCGATCAAAAAGGAGTTTGCAGTAGGTTCTGAAGACACGAATGATATCATGTTTGTAGGACAGAGATTAGTCTGGAAGGATGCTACAGCATCAGTGCCAGCACATATCTCAGTAAATCAGAACCTAGCTGTTGAAGCTCTAGAGGAAATTGTTTTTGATAAGAAGCTCAACAATGAGCAACAATGCACACCACAGCAGCACACTGCTTACAGAAGTGTTTTAGGACAGATCAACTGGCTACAAAGCCGGACTCAAGCTCACATCTGTTATCGCTTCAGTCGGTGTGCGAGTAAGGCTGCCAAGCCTACTATCGGTGATATTCGAGAATTGAACAAGCTTGTTAGGATTTTGAAGTCTACTGAAGTAGAACTGCGTTTTTGGCCGCTGAAAGGAAATCTCAGAATCCTCGGTTACCCTGATGCTTCCTACAGGAACAATGATGACAAATCATCTCAGAGAGCACATGTTATTTTCCTTGCTGAAGATCGAAATCCAAAGCTAAAGGGAATGAAACAATCAGCAGCAGCTGCTTCTTCCAAGAAGAACGATTTCTCTGAATCCTCTATTAAGGAAACATCCTCGAGAGGTAGCCTGGTGGATTATGAGTCTCACAAGATTACGACAACCACAATGTCCACAACAGTGGCAGAGCTTAACGCACTGATGCGTTGCTTTGGTACTTGCCTGTTCCTCAAGGGACTTTGGGCAGATCTCTCATCAGAGACCGTACCCATACATATCAGAACAGATGCGAACAATCTTGTGACAACAGCAGGCACGACACACCTTCCAGAGCAGAAGGAAACTCACCACCTCATTCAGATGCTTCGTAAGGAATCCAACTCTGGATCTTTAGATGACCTAGCTCATGTAAGCTCGAAGTACTGCCTAGCTGATGCATTAACAAAGCACTCGGCGCAACCTGATGAGCTTATCAAGGCTCTGGAAACAGGCAATTTACCAGAAACAGACATTCATCCACCCTTCCGTGAACTTCTTCAACATAAAGCTTTCACTGTTCGGTGGATCATAGACAATCTCAAGAATGCCGCCACAGCGGTAGCCTTCCTTGGAATTGATGTCTCAACAGAGATTTACCGATTATTTTACTGCCAAGGAATATGGTGGTAGTCTCGTTTGCTGGTAGCACAACCATGTGCTGGATTTTCTATTTAGACTGTTTTCGTCTAAAAGAAAATTTGTGTCTGCAAGCTGTGTTTTCATCAAGATCAGACATGTTCATGAGAACTCTATGTTCTATACCATCCGCAGCCGCTTTCAGCCTCGAGCCTCACAGCAACTAGCCTTTTGAGCTAACCAAGCATTCCTGATCCCGTTTGGTCATTGTGCCGTAATGAGCACACGATCAAATTTCCGTAGCCGTGATGGATACGCCCTACCAAGGGCAGAACAGGCGTATAATGAGCGACATCCACACATGGATAGCTCTTATCCCCTAGTCTCGGTCGGCGGGGCGCGCCGCGGCGGGTCTCCTGGCGCGTCCTGTGTCCGGCCGCCCGCGCGGTCGCCCGGCTCGGCGAGATCCGCCCGTCGGGGCTGGCCGCGTTCGGTAGTCGCGGCGTCGGGAAGCATCACGTCGAAACACCGAACACGGTGGACACCGAATTCACAAACGTGAGAAAATCATGAGCCTCAATTCATCATCATGGATCACCAACAGGTGTTCAATCCGCATCCAAGAGATCTTGCTCAATTGATCTCACGATATGGCCATGCGAGTAGAGCAAGGCTCACTCTAAACTCCAGACATGGAGTCAGGCTCTACGAAGGAGCCCTTCAAGGACCATGGGACAACAGTCCCCTTGTATACTGGGATAACAATGTCGGTAATCACGCTCGTGATCCACACCAGTTCTGTACGATGCTTGCACAACACCTTCAGACAGGCCTCCCACTGGAGGTAGAACAATGTGTGAGCCTTGATGGATCCGGAGAATATGACTATTCCTCCTCAGTGCCAAAACTGGCAGATGTAACAGGTCTCTCACCAGAGATGTGCTTCCACATTCTTTCCAAGACCAACAGAGTCGGAAGGTGGTTGGCACACTCAACAAGACACCTTCAGAACCAGCGCCCAGATCTCTTTGCTGGCCAACACAATTATCTTCTGGACATGTTCAAGTTGGCCGATGCAGAGCTCGCACAGTATACACCACAAGAGATCGCGCTTGGTGTCCTCCTCAACACTAAGTCTAGGTTTGTGGTCACCATGGTTTATAACAAAGATGGCAAGGCCGAAACCACAGATGCCGCCGTTAACATCCCACCGGATGCAAATGTGTTGACCATGAGCAAAATTTTCCTTTCGGCAGTGGGAGGACACGGTTCACGACGAACTCTACCAAGAGCTGAAGAACCAGATCCTGAAGAAGAGAGACCAAGGTCACACATGACCATCTCAGACTTCATGGCAACGGGGAGCAATCCTGTGCAGTCCCATGCACAGCGTCTCTCCACTAACGCGCCAAGGCCCGTCGGCATGGAGGATTTTGTTCGACAGAACAACCCTTGTTACATCATGCATGCCACGGACCTACAGGCATTATCCTCAATCCTGAGGCACGGTCTGGTACCATCAAACCTCCTAGCGCAGGTGGTCACAGCACCAGATTTCCAAGCGCTTGTGAATGAAAACAGTCGTTCCAACAGGGACACTGTTCAGTTCTCAACGCTAAACCTGGCGAATCCTAATCCGACCATGTTGCGTGCCAACAAGGCACTGCTTCTGGTCTTCGATGCAAATAACGTAGTAAACGAAGTCACAAACCTGTGGCAGTCGCAAGTAGGGATGTTTGCTACACCAGATGTAGTGCATGCCCGTACTCTTAGCGCCGTATTCGCACCCTCTGAAACACTCTGGGTATCATCGCAATACGATGAGCTCAAGAGCATCGGACCATGGTGGGCAGACCATTGCTCCGAACAGATGCCGTCAGCGACTTACGAGTCGAAGAAATGGTGCGCAAATTACGGCCGAGAAATCGAATCGGCACTTCGAAAAGTGGCAAGGCGAAATCTGCCACCAGAGCCTCCCAAGGCTAGATCTTCTCACAAGAAGTCTTTTTCTCTGCCAAAGACAGAGGCTGACACAGCTCCAAACCTGGAGCAAACCGCTTCTGCAGGTGAGGTACCTCCGAAAACGGAGACTACTGCAAAGGAGATCCATCCGAGATCCAAGCTCGCCCGGCAGGCCGAGGCTGACAAGGATCCGGACAGTCTTATGGGACAGCTCTGGAACTCCGACGGCACCAGAAGCGCCACCGAAGTTCTTAAGATAACGACAGGTCACAAACCTCCAGAACCTGTTCAGGATACTTCCGCCAACGTAGTTCCTCCCAAGGAAGAATCTTCTGGAACAGAGACGGAACCTGAGGAACCGGATCCTAACCAGGATCGTGACGAAGAATCAGACGATGAATCGGCATCAAGCGAAAAGAGCTCAAAATCTTCGTCATCCTCAGAACTCCGAGTTGATGTTAATCCGTCTCACAAGACGAACTCTGCACCTGCAGCGTCGGAGGAGAAGAAAGAATCTCCCACGGAAGAGATCACAGAGAAACTTAAGGAGGTCAAACTTGACCAACCAAAGCCTGAAACAGAATATGTTCAGAGTTCAGACGAAGAGCCACAGAAACCAAAATCTCCTAAAAAGGAGAAGGAGACATTCCTAGTTCTCTTCGATCCTGAAACAGAAAGTTATTATCGAGTCAACCGAAGCAAGCTCAACCTCGAATACGAGGAACCTGCTGATGAGGAAGATCTCGTAAGAGAACATGAGCGCATCAGCGCTCGACTTCGAGAAAATCGCAAGCACCGAATCTCGAAGTCATCGTCTAACCCGGCTATGCAACAGGAAATGAAAGAGAGAATCTGGGTTAGTCGATGGAATCGAAAAATCCGAAGTCCACTCATGATCAAAGATTCTGAGGCTCCTGACGAAGAGGAGTGGGACAGACCCAGAGATCCGGCATCTTCCTCCTCTGAACCTCCTACCAAGGAGAGATTTGTAGGAGTACGCAGGACAGCCATGAGTCTTAACCAAAGGATACGGCTGATGACACGACCAGATAATCCTCTCTGCGATCTTTGCAATCAGCCTACAGGCTATTTTTGCTATTCCTGTGGTACGATTTTATGTGCAGACTGTCGACTTACCCCACAGGGTAAACAACAGATGTGCGAGTGCGTCTTGCCAATCGATTGCCTCGAGACCTCTAAAGTGTCAGCAGGAATGACCTCAGAAGAGCGTCAGTTTTTATACGAGGCCATCCTCACACCTGAGGACGTAGATTTGGCAATCCAGAAAATCAACATGTATTGCGACATCGCAAGGAATTCGTTCATGAGAGCCCATCCAGGCGTTGATCCATGTAGCTTTGATGATATTAGGAATAATCCTCCTAATACTTACACCAGCTCCACAGAGGCTCCAACCCTGGAGGAATACAAGAGCATTAACAAGAGTCACATCAATATCAAGGACTCCAGAACAAGCCACCCGGCTTCTTTGCTCTCTCTTACTGGCTACGAAGACAAACTGGTGCTCGACGCACATTACGAGATAGTTCGTAATAGGATGGCCGGTGTTAACGAAAAGAGAGAATACATAGAGGGCTCAAACCCAGACAGCGTATCACTAAGCCTAGTGGTATGCAACTGGGGAAATATGGATCGAGCGCCGGTGCCAGCAGGAAATCCCAAAAAGAAACTCAAACCTGAGGAGGGATTCGATTATCACCCTCTTATTGACATGTGCTTCAACAATTCAGCACATATTACCCTCGTACTCGAGGCAGGAGCACTTGCGTCAAAGTACTCGATCGCAACCATGCGACAACATGAATACAGAGGGATGCTAATCCATTCTCCTCCCAAGGAGCCTGAGGCACCCTCAATGTATATTGGAGTCAAGGGTGACCCAACAACAGACATCTCTCTCTTCCACCACTTTTACCGTCACCGAACAATGAAGCCTAAGGCTGGTGGTCCCAAGAAGCGACTGTGGGCATGCCACGGTGCGGTATGCCGCCTCACCTTTGGGTACCACAGTACCATCAAGGAGGCAAAAGAATGGGTCCACCCATATTCCGGCCAGAGTATGACGAGAGATGAGTACATGAAGATTATCGGATATGACCCTCTCAAGGGTAAAAATCCTGACAAGGATGGACCCACTGATGGCTCTTACCTCTCACCAGAGGCGTGTCTGACAATGTCGGACCTCGACCCTGCGCCGGTTCTCTGTGAATGGAACGGCCATGTCGAGGGTGATGAGCCACCAGAGGAAGACTTTGAGTCATACGCAGAGATCTTCTCACAAGAAGCATCAAACGATCTTGACGAGATGTGGTGTACAAAAGGGCCTTACAAGGTCATCACCATCGCGATCGTCCATTTCAACTCATACATGACTCATAAGGAAGAACAGAGGCGCGAACTGGTGAACGCGTTCCTCAACGAGGTTCTCCCTTTCAAACCGGATGTAATTGCGGGGGATCTCAATAATATTGCGTCGAGGCTCACCTTAAAAGGTGGAGACGTTCACCCGCGAAACGGTTGTTTTCTCTATACCTGGAGAAGAAACTTGCAGCATTCAACAGAATAGCAGGAAGGCACTCACAAGTGCGACACCTCTGCTTGAACAACTCTGACCAGCACAGACTGGCACGTGCAGATCGTCTACCGACGGACCCGGCGAAGAAAGTTGCTGACCTCGACTGTATCAACAGTTATATCCTTGACTGGAGCAAAACGCCGCACACGGCGTCACCTAGTCCAAGAGATGCTACACCTGCCGCCGAAAGAACATACTGGAAACGAGTCTCAGATATGTGGCAGGACATGAACAAAACAGGGATATCGATATCCGTCTGTTTGTCTCAGTCAAGCAGTACTATTCAACTTTTTCTAACCTTGACCTGTGGTTGAGTCCCTCTGACAAAGATTGGCACAGCCCTTTGGGCTTCACGATACAACCAATCCTTACAAAAGGGAAACACAACCGGTCAGATGCCCAGGTTCAGAAGATCGCTAACAAGCGACAGGCTTACAAGCAGCGTAATGCTGAATACTGGGATTACAAAGACTCATTTGTGTATTCATCCGGCAACAGCTGGTACGACAGACAGCAACCACAAGGTAGCTATCACAGATATGGAAGATTCTGGGAAAGGCCACGGCCTGAACGTCCCAGCGAGCCTGAAGGCTCTCCTCCAAGAAGGAGCCAGGCATCATCGTCCTCTTCACAACAAGATCTACCAAGATCAAGGTCCAGACCTCAAAGAACCAATATTGTTGACAAGCTCAACATGTCTTTGGAAGAGCTGGATGGACTAGAAGAAGAACAATCACCAACAAAAAGTGACATCGAAGAACACGAAAGAGAAACATCAAACTTGATGTCTGCTCAGAGAGATGAAGAGGAACAAGAGGACGAATCCTCCAGCCGGAGGAGAAGAAGGAAGGCATCACGCCCACCGTCTGCTCCGAGCGGCAAGGCACTCAGAACAGCTGCCACAGCAGCGGGGTTGTCGGGCTGGTTCGGACACCGTAACCACGGTGGAGCGAACGCAGAGTCTATCAAGACTGATGAACCTTCACTTCCAAACTCACTAACCAGTGAGCAAGACTTCTCCGTCTTCAGCATCGCGTGGAATGTGTTTCTGCTGCTAATGGGCCTACACTGGATGTGGAAGCAGCTCACCAGGGCTCCCATCAGATGTATGGACCGCCAACAATCAAATGCAAAAGCAGCAGCGAAACGACCACCACCATTTCTCGAACCCGAGAATGAACCACAGACGCGTGAACCTTTAGGCCCCAACAGGGTCAATTCTGGAGAAACAACGGATTTGCGACCTGTGTGGCACACTTCCCGAAGCGAAGTCTACCATCTTTCAGACAGCTGTTACCAGCTCAAGCAAGCAAAAGATGTTTCAAGGAAGGTGCTGTGTAAAACCTGCCTCCAGGCAGTACAAGTTGCGGAGATTCGCAGGAACGATCCTTTTCAAAGAGGTGATACACGATCACGTGGCACCGAAAGGGACATTGAACGGTTTCAAACCTATGACGATGCAAGTACTACTCCTCATATGAGGCAATTATTCAGTGATGCATTGCATTCACAAATGGCCGAAGAAGCCATGCAGATTACCTATACATCAATCCCTAAGGGATCCTCGGCAAGAGCCAGAGGTACATCTGCACTCGCAAGTGCCTCATCGTCGTCAGTGCCCAAGGCAATGCCACCAGTGCCTAACAAGGCAAACATGTCACCTCCACCTAAGTCTCCTCCGCCAAAGGCGAAAGGAACAGTACCTTCAGATCCTCCGAGACCAAAGGTCCTACCAGAAGAGGAGGTCAAAATCGGCGCATTCAACGAAAAGCAGCTAGAGAAGCCCATAACAGTGGACTCTGCAACCATGCAGACGCTGCACTTGGCGAAGCCAATCAAGGCCAGGCCATTAACACTATGTGCCGAAACATGGCAGTAAGACACGTCAGCTCTATCGATGCAACGTTAGAAGCAGCCGAGCAGTTTACACAACGCGTGCAACAGCACGTAGAAACATATGATGAAGAGGAACCGTGGAGCACGGAGTTTCTACCAGTCGTGGAAGTCCTATTCAGGAACTTGAGCAGCGACGAAACAACTGTCATACATGACAATCGTACGGTAACTATGCCTATTGAGAAATATCTCGACCTCCTCAGAATCGCACAATCATTGCGAAACTCTATCCAGAGAGACAAGGAGGAAAGAAAGGATCATCTTGACACCATCCAAGATACTCTATCCAGAGTGGAAATCCTTCTAACAGCCCTGAAGGACTCAAAAACAGTCTTCAATCAATTGGTCCATTCCTCACTAGAGATAGAGCGAAGACATAAAAACCTCAAAAATGTCCTTGAGACACTTTTCGACGACCAAAGCTCTGAGGGAGACCAGTCAGAATCTGACCATGAAGAAGTCCTAACTCCTTCTGCAGCACAGTACTGGAACAGCCTTCATGCCCACGCCTTATCTCCCTCAGGAGATGAAAGTGAAAGATCATGGGCGTCCTCAGACGGACAGCTTGAAAGAAGAAGGGCCGAACGGGCAAGGGCTAAGCAGCCACAACCGGCTAAAGCCGAAGCAACTCCAATCAGCTCACAAGCTGCACCAAAGGCCGAGCCAAAGGCGACTACATCCAACCATGGATATGAAACTGCAGACGCCGCCTTCACCAGGGCTGAGAACAGATTACTCGGAATCTTTTCAAGTTCCGAAGAAGATCACTCAGACCCGGATGAGCCACATCCGAACGTCTATGCTCGAGCCTATGATCCAAACCTGGATCCGAATCTGAGATAATAAAATTCTCAGAGTTTCACAACAGTGAATCACAAGGCTCTAACAAGAGCACAATGAAGGGCTGCATAATTCGGTAGAAGAACATTACCAGACCTGATCCTGTACAGATGATCTCTCTGACCAACATGCATGAGGGTGTGCAAAAGGAGTGACCTTAACAGTGTACTTCAGTGCTATACCTAGCATAAACAATATGCTGTTTTTATCATGAGTCCAAACTCCGCAACTGTGACATTGGGCATAACAGTATATGTGTGAATGTGCGGCCATGCTTCCGGTAAAAGAAAATTAGTGTCTGTTTGAAACCATAAACCTCTAAAGGGGTAGCTCTAACAGGTACCTACAGCAATGGCTGCATGCTCATACATATACATTCCGCTGCCCATTGGCTCACAGTGGTTTTACCATATTGAGACAAGAAAAGCTCTCCTTGCGTAGCAAGACAAAACAACTACTGTCCGTGTGCAGGGCGCTGCCCTTTGATCCTTAGGGAATAACTGGTCATACACCTCCTCACAAGGATTATTCCTTGGGGGTGTATCGGCACAGGGGGAGGGGGGGGGAGGGGGGGGGGGGGGGGGGAGGGGGGGGGAGGGGGGGGGGGGGGGGAGGGGGGGGGAGGGGGGGGGAGGGGGGGGGCGGGGGGGGGGGCGGGGGGGGAGGGGGGAGGGGGAGGGGGGGGGCACGGTGGAGGAAAAAAAGAGGGGGAGGAGGCCTGGGAGGGGGCGGGTAGGCCCGCAAATCAAAGAAAATGAGGGGAGGCCGGGCAAGGGGGTGGCAAACGAGCGCAAAAACAGGGTGTCCCCAAACATTTCGACTGCAGGGAGGAGGATTAGGTGGTACCTGAGGTAACCACCAAAACGCCTGGGCCTGTGGCCTCGGCGGATATATATATACACATAGATATACATATATATATATATATGTATGTATGTATGTATGTATGTATGCCTGTATGTATGTATGTATGTATGTATGTATGTACGTATATATCAGGAATTGTTATCACATCGTGAAGGTAGTTAGTGTCGCTTTTGGGTTTTGTTTAAGAGATTCTCAACGAGGTTACAGATCGTAATCCAGTCAGGCTTGCCAGATCCGAGATTGCTGCACGTGCGGTGTGCTTGATTAAACCAAACATGGAGTGGATCCCCTGGACTCGACTTTCAGACTGAGCGCTGCAAAGCTGGCAGGTTTGCAGCCGGTCTCTTGGGGCAGACAGCTCAGAACGGGAGTAGGATGCCTCTTGAGTGAC
This sequence comes from Symbiodinium sp. CCMP2592, assembly GCA_905221615.1. NCBI lineage: Eukaryota > Dinophyceae > Suessiales > Symbiodiniaceae > Symbiodinium > Symbiodinium sp. CCMP2592. The sequence continues at coordinate 125,495 of CAJNDT010000002.1, forward strand.
GTGAGATTCCGGATTGAAGAGCTTGTGGTCAGGGCTCCGTGCTTCAAGTGGCTGCGGGGGCTTGCAATGATCTTTGAAAGCTAAAGGGGCAAAATTGGAGAAGTCTTGTCCGTGTATCTTACCCTGCGACTGCCCTTGAGCCCCAACTTCGCGCCGGGTGTCCTCGATCAGGTGGCACATAGGTTTTTTCAGCAGGATGACCTGGAAGACCATGTTCTGACAACAGCCGCACTTGCAGCTCTTCATGATTGGTCAAGATTTGATGGCATGGAGTGCCTAGGCAGTGTGACGCACTCCAAAGTAACCCAATATGCCGCAGCGCAGACCTATGTACCCCAACATAGCCCAAACCAGTCAATCATTTGGAACCCCTAGTTTTGGGTTCTGCAGTGGATAGCCATGGACGCAGTGGCGCGTGTCTTCCGGGACCGGAGATGCTTGTGCAACGCTCCATCACACTCAAGACCTCCCAATACCTTTAAGTACCTTCAGCGGAGCATTTGCCATGTGCAGAGTTTGCATCGTAGCGTCCTGACTCGTAAGGTTTTCCTTGACAGGGTGCTTCAGGGATCCAATCATCCGGCATCGTTCAGGTTTGCCCATGGTATATTGCTCAAAGCTTTCGACATTACCATGTCCATGCTCCTCTTCCTCGTGTGGTGGTCATGACGATGAAGGTCGCTTCCTCTTCCCATGACTGCCTTCGTCAGTCTCATGCATTTCACACGTAATATCAGGAGGCTTGCCCGACTGGCACCACCGAGCTCGCCAAACTGCGCGAGGTGCGTTCAAAGATTTGATGTGGACCTTCACGAAGAAAGCCCACCCAATTTCAGCCTGAACATGTAAATGCCAGTCTAAAACATGACCGAATTGCGAGAACTTGGTGGCAATGTGCCATGGGCAGGCGCTGTTGATGATCGCCCAGGTTCTCTGGCTGGGACTTGGTTTTCAATGCCTCTTCATAATCGTCTATGTGTTCTGTGACAGTGTAGATGCTCTGGCAGGCACGCCTGGCGTTGGACAGACAAGTGTGTGCACTCTTAGCAAAATCATTGGTGGCGGATGAAGGAGCAAAGGAGGACAGGAGGAGCAAGGCGAAGGAAGAGCACCAGCGGAGCTACGGCTTATGACTTGGACCGGTAACCGTCGTCACGGGTAATCGTGTCAGGCAGAATGGATTGGGGCATGTGTGAAGAAGGATTTTGCCGTACTTGCTGTAAGCCCTCGAGTTCGATGCAGGCTGCCGTGTGGAGCTAGAGACAGAGCATCTGGATGCTAGTATCTGAATGTAGGCAATGTACGTCAGTGAAGACAACATACCTTCGTTGCCCTTGCAGTTGCAAACGGCCCTGAAAGTTTCCAGCAAATCGGAATCTTGACTTTCAGATTTCATGGCAGGAGAAAATCAGCAGCGAGGCGATCACCTCGCTGCTGGATGAGGTGGCCAAAGGATGCGAGCGGGCTTGAGCACCTAAATAGAATCTGTTTGCATTGGCAGTGATAATTTCAGCAGCAGTTTCTATAAGACTGTACTGGTCAACATTGAGGCGGTCACCTGCTCATAGTTGCGATTTTGTGTTTAGTGCTGTCATCGTCAGAGACCGGGATGGCAACACCCTACTCTCCAGTAGCCACGCGCAGGAGCGCAGCCGGAGTCCGAGTTCGACAGAGCAGGGCTTTCCAGCGTCGGGCATACTTTGTAGAAAGTTGCTTCGGAGATGCTTACTATGAACGCTTGGTCAGGCGTGGGATTCTTCTGCACTTGTGAATCTTGTGAATACTGTAGTTTTCAGGCCATTTTGGAGTCGGCTACGGTTGCTGGTGCTTGCGGTGCTGAGCCAGCCCAGCCGGCTGCATAGCTGAAAGCTCTATTTGGCAGTAAGTGGGGGATGTCTGGCTCCGGCTAATAAGTCAGTAAAGCTTCTCCGGCAACTTGATTCGCCTGGTCGCCTTGTACGGGAGCCACGAGTTGACTTCCACGTATTCTCGGCTTTTGTGGAGCCAGCAGGCTTCACTCCTGTGTCTTTTCTGACTCGACCTCCTGATGCAATAGTTTCTCGGCTGTGGCGAAATCTGGTCCCGGTAGGCCCTGTACCCGAGTCCTTCGGCTACCACTACTGCCAGGTGGAAGGACTCGTCCTAGTACTATGACTGGGACTCGTACTGGTACTACCACTGCTGCTATTGCTGCCAGTACTAGTAGTGCTGCTACTACTCCTGCTGCTGCTATCTGCTGCTGCTGCTACTACTCCTCCTGCTACTGCTATGACGAGTACTTGTACTAGTACCTCGATTACTACGCATACGGCGAATGCGACACCGGCGGTGACCGGCTACCACTACGGCTTTGACTACGACTTCGACCGCGTGACTATACTCGCGTAACTACGGCTGCGAGTACGACTACGACTGCTACGACTGCGACGATGACAATGGTGATGATGACGACTTGTTTGTGCGGTGGTGACGGTGGTGACATTCCATGTCGCTGCAGCTGTTGGTGTGGTAGCGTTGGTAGTTTGTGTTTCCGGGTTCTCCATTTCCCGCTCACAAGCAGTTGTGTCATTAATGCTGCTGTTGTTAACGTTTCAAAACACTCTGAACTTGCAGAAGGTCTCTCTTCACAGCCTTGCACGTTTTTGAGGCCAAAGTCCAGCCGTTTCCCAGGTGTATCGAGATCGACGGCTTTCTCGATTGGCTCGCGAAGAAGGAGCCGAAAGGCGCTTCCGGCTGTGCGACCCAATGTTCATATTGATGATATCGAATTTCGGTTGCTCAGCACGTGTCTCAACTTTGACTGCTGCAGCTGCAAGTCATTTACCCGTGCCCTTGTCAGATAGCAGCTACTTCGCGGGGGTCTCGGGTAGCCGGGCACCTCAGAAAGTGGCATTGCGGGTGTGGCGTCTTTACGTGAGGCCTCAAAGCAAAGCTTCGCGCATTGGGGTGTAAAGTTGACATGGCCCGCGTCTGCCTGGTGGTTTAGAACACAGGGGATGTTTGAAAGGACAAACATCCACATGAACATCCCCCAAACATCCGCCCTCTTGCCGCCGTAAGTTGTACGAGTAAACACGTTTGCGAGTATGTTTGCGAGTAATCCTCTATGAGTAGAAATTTACGAGTAAAAAAACAGTTTACGAATTTGTGTTTGCGAGTAATAATAATAATCCATAATAATCCTCTATGAGTAGAGATTTACGAGTAAAAAACCTGAGTAAAGGAGCTTACTTACGAATGAAAAATCAGCAGTAATGATATCAATGTTATTGGGGATGTTCAAGGGCATGATCATCCCCATGATTATCACTTTCGCCCGTGAAGACCATGAGGCCCGACATGGGCCATGTCAAGTGTAAAGCCAAAGCTGTACAGGTCACGGGTGCAACCGGGACCGCCAAGGGCTAGAGGCAGCTTGCAAAATCTTAGGACTGGTTGTAGATCGCAAGCAACATGCAGAAGCACCATCATGCCCACGAGCATGGAGAGCCCTCACACCATGTACCTACCATTTTAGTTATCCCTAGCCGAGGTTTCCCCCAAGTAAACCAGCTCTCCGCTCCGGCGGAAGCGCGGTTTGGCGGCAGCATCGAGGCGGCCGAGCAACCGGGGATTCGGGTGACCACGGTGAGGTTTCGGGTTGAAGCTCATGTTTGGAACTGAGGTTCCAAATGTACCTACGTAGAGCTCACTGCACCTTGCTCTTATGCCTTTTGGCTTTCTCACCTCAGCTTTCAACCCTCAGGAGCCGTCCCCCCTGCCCTGCAGCGTTGCCAGGACTTCCGAGTTCAATTCAAGGATGATGCTGTGGCGCTGGACTCCTTGCAGGGGGGGGGGGGGGCGGGGCTGTGGGGCAATCAGGGCTTATGTTACGAGTGCTTTGATGCACTGAGCCTGCTGAATGCAAGAAGCCTTTGGCCCAAAATCGTGACTTTAAAGCAGCACGAATCTTCCGTGATGTGAGCGTTGCTTCTGTCCTGAAAGTAGAGCCCACCGAAGCATGGGCAGGAGAGGCTGCAGAACAGTGTCAAGGTCTGCAAAATGTGTGGAAAGCCCTGCACGCCGGCGGCAGTTTCAAACAGATTCTCTGGGGCGGCTCAGAAGACATGAGCCCTCGAACCTGGACCTTACCAGCAGAGTTGGTACATTAAAGGGAACCCATTACCCAACAAACCACATATCGACACCTGCGATCTCGCCGAGCTCACGAAAGAAAGAATGCGAAGCGGGCTCTGGCTATCATCAAGCAGCCTCGACCCTTCAGATCAGGGCGTGCTGTGACTCGTGAACTCGAGCTTTCTGAAACTGCTACTTGTCGAGTTCGCCATAGACCCTAGAGCCGCAAGCACATGCATACCTGTCCTTATCAAACAGACGAAGCATGTTTCCATCTCTGCCGAGGTGCCTTCACGCTGTCTAGTCTCCTGGAAGCATGCAGCCCTTGGTCGTTTTGCTCGCAGAGTGCGACCCACAATAGTCAGCCGAAGTTTGCATTGGTTGATGCATGTCTAGAAAGCGTTTCGGCGATACTGTTTTCGGGCAAATGCCGTGTATGCCCAGTTTGCGAACGTGACCATTCACGCGTTAAATCGCATGCACAAACTCCATCAGTTCTGCATGCCAGACGACCCATTTACTGCTCAGATTCTGGTTATGGCGGATACCAAAAGTCCGATGATTGCAGGATCCAACAGAGTGCCCCTTTGCAAGGCTTCTGCCATCTGACAGAACTTCATGACGGTCCGAAAATCTGCCGACTATTGGAAAACAGAACTGCGAGCCGCAAACTAAGCCCTACAAACCCTGCAGTTCGACACCGGTTTAGGTCAACTCAAACTCCGAAGCCAACCCTCGAGCTTCTGCATGAAGGTTGCAATGCCTGCGGTGCGAGTCTGAAGGACAATGGTTCAGGGTCGAGGGTCGAGGGAATTTGGGTTCGAGTTGTCATCTCAGTCTCCGTGGCTGGTGGCTGATTTGTGAGGGGACAACGCGGAATCTGAAGGGCCAATACAAACCAGGAACCCAGCACAAGCCGAGTGGGACCTGCACTGCCTGCCAGGATGTACAGCGGTCTTTCAGTGACAACATCTTCATGGGCTTCATCTATGGTATTGCAAAGGCAGTCCGAGACTTCTTCTGCCTGATTTTGGAGCCAGGGTTCCATCGGGTTCTGCAGCAGCATCTTGCCGTGGAAGACAAGTTTGTCGACAGCTCTGTCCTGCAAGAATCCTTCCGAAAACCCGGTTGCTCTCGTAGCTATTGGCTATTTTGGCTTCACCGCCCTGGACTGCGAAGGGCAAGTTCCCTTACAAAATCTCCATGCGTGCCGGGCCCCCAGCTTTCGAAGGCTGCCTTCCATGGCCACAGTCGGCAAAGGGTCTCTACTTCTAGTGGCTGTCGGTCCCGCGGTCCCCATGACGGCGTCCCTTTGAGGGAAAAAGGGGTTGGTTTGAGGCTGGCCTTCGATTTGTTTGTTTTTGCGCTAACCGCTCACCAAATTCCGGCGTGAGGTCCGCGTCTAGGGGCTTGTGCTGGTGGAGGCCTTTTCTCATAAGTCGCTGGTTGTACCAAAGCCGAGCAGAGCATGCCAGAGTTAATTTCTCGAAGTCCAGCTTCGCACCTGCGTCTTGATTTTAGTAGACCCCGTTCTAGTAGCCCTTGTAGAACCGTCGAGGCCCCTGCCAAGCAGATGAATTATGCGGATCCCTTGCTTTTGACATTGCCAAATCGACGTCACTGGACGGCCCGCGTGTACGGCGCAACTCTGAAAGGGCAAAAGCGGCGCATCACAGGTGCAGGCTAGTTCTCCAAAGACCGGCCGTAATGATCTTCGTCTTGACCTGACGATCGCGGTAGACTGTCGCACAGAAGAGAAGATGCGTCTTCATGGAATCAAAAACATCACGAAACCGTAAACCCTGGGGAGCCCAATCCCCGAACTCGAAACCCTTGCACCCTGAAGCTTTAACTCGAAAGCCAAGCCGCGAATCACCCAGGCCCAGACACCGGACTTTCTCTGCTTCGATGACCCACTGCAGTGCTCGTCATGCCATCTCAATGCAGCCCTGGTCATGTTTGTGAAGTCAGCACTCAGCAGTGTCGCTCGTTTACGTGTCCTGTACGTGGTCACAGTATCCTGCCAAGCCTTCCAACCTTCGCAGCGACGGGGTCTCAGCGATTTTGCAGGTTGCATGTTGCTTTCATCATGCACGCTGTCATCAGGGACCAAGGGCTTTCAAGCTCTGGGGGCTTGCCGGTTTCGTGAAATCTTGCGCGGAGGCCCTGGGTTGCTTCATTACGTTTCGAAGCTTTTGTGGGTATCGTTCATGGCGACCACGGCTAATTGTCGTCTTCCCAGTGGCATCAGATGGCAGTAAAACTCCCCGAGTCGCAACGATTCCGTAGTTCCGTGTTTATGACAAGTTTTGAGGCTTCCCTGATTTTGGAGGGGGGTGCACTTTCCGCACATGTCTTGACCCCGTTGTCTAAGCACCTGTGGTGGGGCGGACCATTCCAGTATCCCCCTGCAACATCCGAGCACGATGCCAGGCAATACCAACCTCCGTCTACTGTTGCGACATGAGGTGCCCCGGCGCGGTTGCACCTTGTGACATGACCGTGCAGTGGAAATTGAGGTTTCGCGGGTTTGTGATGGAACTGAGGCTTGCCTGGCTTGGGGTTAAGACATGCTGTGACGCTTCGATCTGAGGCCTTAGGCCGGCTTGGCTTTGAAGCTGCATTCCGAAAACCAGGCTGCATCCAACAGACCAAAACTTCTCAAGCGACGTCAAGGAAGCACCTGCGCCGTGAGAGATGCTTTTCAAGTGCATGGCAGGTACCTCTTCACTGACCCTTCGCGAGGCAAAGAGCTCAGTGCAAACAGTATGGGGGGGTGGCAGGTGATGGGACACTTAGCAAGCTTAGCACAAGGCCGATGCTGCGGTCTTGCCTGGTATTGCCGGAGACGGACCAGAAGCCATTCACTTCGCGGTTCTGTGAGGTCTTGCGCTCATCTTAGAGCTGCGGCGCATCGCTGCCGAGGCGGCATTGGAACAGCTGCTCGGCAGGAGGGGCACTCTCGATACGCCAGGCTTTGGGAGCAGGATACGGTTCTGAACGTAGTGTTATGGGTAAGCTTGTATTCGGATACCTGCATAATGGCTGCAGAGATTTCTGACACGCCTTGGATGCCAGTTAAAGCTTCCATCCGTCTGTCTACAGTAGTAGAGCTTCCGTCACTCGACTTCATGCCGGCATCCGTTGCCCCAGCTGCGAGACAGCCCAGGTATTGGAAAGACGAGGCTCGTGTCTCCGGTGGGCTTCAGTGTACTTAAACTCTGATTCATCTTTACTGGGCACACCGCCCTCGAGTCCCTCCCTGAAGACCCGTAGATCCGGTGAACGGGTTCACGGGGGGAAGATTTCGTGCGGCATCTTGCGGTGTTGTTTAAGTCGAGTGTACGCTGCTCCAACGCACCCCGGAACTGAATTAATATCCTTATGCAAGCCAAGACCTATGCATGCAGCCGTCTATGCACGTGGATATATAGGTATCGCTCTTTGTTTGTTATCTGCACCTCTTCGCTTCTGCATCTATCAGTTTATGCGGTGCCCTTAAGCTTTCGTCCTGGCAGAAACTCTGATCCCACAAACCCAAACCCTAAAGTCTAAAGGCCTTCAGGGCCTTAACGATCCCCAAAGCTTGGTGTTGCAGGCTTACAGGGAGAAGGTCTGGAATGGACATCCCAGGCCTGGTTTAGGGTTAAAGCTCATTGAGCTCTAAGGCTTGGGGTTACAGAATGTCAAGTGTAGGGTTTAAAGGTTTTGAGTCTTTTCACCGGTTTTGAGGTTCTTGGGACCCAAGGACGTTGTAGAGATCGACTCGACCAGTGAGGATCAGGGAACCATGAAACGGCCGCACAGCCCAACGGTGCAATGTCAAATACTGGAAAGCAGTATGCGGCAGGCGAGCCCTATAGGAGGGTTCACAGAGTACTGGGTGGCTGGCGGTAGGGCTGAGTGCTTCTGATTGCCGCGGTCGTCGAGAGTCGCAGGCGCAGTCGTGGTGAGAGCGCGAAGCACAGATCATGTACCGTCGAGAAGAGCAAGCTTCGCATAATCATTTCTTCAGGCCCGAGAAATGGGAGGATCTGACAGCCGGGCCCTCGGAAGTACGTCTCTCACATTGCGAAGAGCGGCCAGTGGGGTCCCGGAAGTTCAAAGCCCACTATGGCAGCTCATCGTGGCACTCGACAGTTTGCAGCAGCTCAGAGCCAGACCACAAACTGGAAGTTGGACCCTACACGTCAGCTTAAACCCGGGCCATAAACCCGGGCCACTGAGCACAAAGCGCAGAAGACATGCAAGTCAAAGAAGTACACGCAGCTTTATACAGCCCTCCAAGATCCTGTAAACACTGCCGACCAAACACCAAAGAAGGACCATAGCTGTCCAAAGAGCACCGAGAAAAGCTGTAAGAAGGACTTTGTGGTCATGGGCTTCAACTTTCCGCCCTCCATGTTCCAGTGCCTCGGGCTGGCAACAAAAAGGGTCTGGATTACAGGGTGGAGGTCCACCGGGTTCTCTGCAGGCTTTCTGGTTCTTGCGTGGGGGTGTTTGGCTGCTGCAGGCTCAGGGACTGCTCGTTCCTGCCCGTGCCCACGACAGCTGACCACTGCCCAAACTTGAGCTGCGGTGATAGTTGGGTTCGTTTTCAGGAAGCAGCAAGAAGAGGGTCTCAACCTCTCCTGTGCTATACAGAATAGCTGTGGCGCTGCGGAACTCACATTGACCCCCCACGATTTAAGCCCTTCCGCAACATTGCAAGAAGAGCGCTTTGCGCGAAAGCCGAAGCCTATAGCCCGCCTTTGAGGCTACACCTTCAGTTCATCCATCTGCCGCTGCTGCCCTTCCACTACAGCCGCTTCGTAGGCTCAGGGGCGCTCGAAGTACTGATGATGGTTGGAGCTCTTTCATTGCCGTTTCAGCCGGTGTTGGGGGGGTTGGTCTAGGGTTCGTTTATGAGCGACTGAAGGCATCGGAGCTTGTGAGTACGAATGATGGCAAGCTCTGCATCTCACAAGCATGACGTTCGCGTTTCAGGCCTGGCATAGTGGCATAGTGTGTAAGAGTGCCAGATGCCCGTTTTTGAGATATCTTCGAAGCGCAATGCCGAACTCTCATAGAACCCAAGACCGATCATTGCCCAGCCAAGTCTGCCAAGCCTGTGAATCCTGATGCTCTTCTTCTTTAGTTTCTCAGCCTAATATCCTCTCTAGTGTCTGAAGACATTCGGATGCGATATCCTGTCACAGCAATGTAGGAAAGCCCTGGAACTGACGACACTGCGCTAGCTTGAAACTTGCTGCAGACGGCGAGCACTTCACCTACCGCCGTCACGCGACAAAGCTTCAGAGCCCTAGTTCGGTCACTGCACGATGGCATTGAATGTGCGGTGTTGCAATAGACTGCATAGACATCATGCCTGTGCTTTGAAGTCTCTGGACAATGTGAATGGGACACGAGAGCCTCTTTCTACGGGCTGCAACGGTTTCTTTTCCGTGCCTTACATCTCAAAGACAACCGAACGAACAGATGCACTTGAAGAGCAATGGATCGGGGGGGTGGGTGGGCGTGGAGTTTGACCGTTCCGGTATTCTGGGTCGAACTTTGGAGTTTCGCGTATGTCGCAAAGGAAGCTCGCATTGGTCTTGCAAGGAATGGCCATACAGTGTTCCTGTTCATGTGATGCCTGAATCGTGCTTATAGGTGGTTTGTGCTCAGAATCTTGCGCTTCACTCCTTGTTCAGAGTTCGGCAAAGGCTTCTTCCCGCTGGAGTACATGCAGCAGGTTTGCCTGCGCGTATGGTCAAGATGTATGCTAAACTCAGCACCTGCTACGGTATCGTGACAGACTAGCAGCACACGGAAAATCTTCTGCACACAGTCTCCATGCTGGCAAGCCTTGTGCACACAGAGCCACCATATTCAGGACGTTTGACAGAGGTTTCCTTCAAGTTGTGTGGATGGAGACATCGGAAGAATTGGGATTGCAGAAGTTTCCTTGGAACGAGCCAAGCATGTTCCTTAGTTGCTTTCGTTTAGCAACTCACGTAAACTATGACATAATATCGCGAGCAGCCCGAAAGCTGTAAAGCTGTTGACACGGGTATGACCTGACTTACATGTCTGTAGTGGAAGTGTCATAGCAAACAGAGCGCAAGGATCCCTTTAGTCCTGAGCCCTAAGTACGCATGTGGTTGCAGTGGTTGCAGCTAACTTCGGATAGCTTCTCGCGACGCAGAGTTTGTTAGAGACTGAGCGTTGCGCGCATCTTTTGCTGGAAGTGACAGGCCCTTGCCCGCGGCGATGCCGTGAAGATGGCGATCGCCAGCAGCGGCCTTGGGTCTTCACCTGCAGGGTTAGGGTTTGCTGTGGCTCTTCATATGCAGGCCCGAAACCCCGAGCCTCCGCACACGAATCGCGATATCCCCAAACCCTGTGTAAAGGTGACACAGACATCGGCGACATCATCGACAAGGTGAAAGCTGCGGGAGCGCAGCCCTCAGATACACCTTTTTGGTCAAGCGGCGCCCGAGCCCAGTGCCGAGGAAAGTATTTTCCGCAAGCTCAAAGGATCCCAGTCTGGGTGTTTGAGGATCGGCCTAGGATTCAATCGTGAGTTCGGGGCTGAGGTTTCACCCTGCAGTGAAACTTCGGGACTTTCCTCTTTGAATCGATTTCAACCGACCCTGCCTCGAGCCTCCGCAGACCACACGACGGGAATTTCGGACTCTGTCATCTACGAGATCTACGATGTAGGGTGGTTTAGGCTTCAAGCCGTTGCGGTTTCAGAGTTTGTGAAGGGTCATGTTTCTCAGGTCGACTATGATGTCGTCTACGCGGTCCAGCCCCCGGGAATGTGGGACTTCAGAGATGGCCAGGGCCAGGGTTTGCTGGTCCAGTGCCCACTCCATAACTGGATGGCGCCATGGGGACTGCTGCACTCCTTATCCTTGTTTTTGTGAAGCACCAAAGCCACAGGCATCATGGAAGCTCTTGCCTCCAGACAGAAGGATTGCGGGCTCTCGAAGCAAAGGAAGCTATTCAGGATTTTGTGTTGTTTGTGCCTAATGGTTTTTGAAAAAGGCTTGTGATTCTTGCAGCAGCTGGAGGCGGGTATTCCGTGGGTCCTCAGCCCCCAACCGTCTGAGGCGTGCATGGAGAGAGCCCATGCATCTTGGCTGCAGAAAAATTGCCTGTGGCCCCTTAAAGCTGCGAAGCTGCTGTAATTTCTGTTTGTCTTGATTGCGTGTTCTTCTTGATGTGACCGTCGGTTTTGGTATGATTAACGCTCTTGTACTGCTCTCGACCTGTTCTTCTTCTCCTTCTTCTTGCTCATCTTGCAGCTCGGGTGCCGGACAACTACACTAAACCCTCCCAACCCCCCAAATGCCCGTCATGTCTTCTACGCAGTCTTCGGGTTACGACGATTCTTCTCATTCTTCCCTCCTATTGGCTCATCCTCGTCATTCTCCTTTCTCCTGGGGTTGTGCTATTTGCGAAATATTGCACCTGGGCCGTTCCTGTAGCAAACTGGGCAATCCTCACACGTTTAGATTGCATATGTCTGCTAGGCACGAGTGTTTCCCTCGTTCTTCTCGGGTTGGCAGAAGTCCGAGGCGATGCAGCGGAAGTTTGCTCCGTGGAAAGCGGTCTCTCGGCTCTCCACGGTCCTCTAAGTTTTTTCCAGGGCTTGGGGGGCCTTGCGGGAATGAGGCCAAGGATGGATGTTCCGCGAGCATCTTCAGAATGCTTCACCTCGGAGCCGTGATACCAGTAGGGATCAATGTCACGTGATCACTCCTCTACACAGACCGGCCCTGGCGACCGAGGCCGACTTCCGCTATCGGGTCTCCAAAGAAAGCATCGCCGAGCTCTCCGGCGCGGAGCGCCGGGACCTGGACCCCAAGGAGGCATTGCTTTCGGGCTTTGTCGTTTTGTGGTTTGGATTGTGTTCTAGATATTGAGGGGTCGGAGGGTTTCTGGATTTGTGGTTATGACGGGCTACACGAAAAGCTTGCATCCGAGAGTATTCCGGCGAAGTACCTTCATCCTGAGCTAGGCACGAGCTTCAGACGATAGTATGGCACTGTTGCTGAAGTTGTTGGTCGCAACGACATGTTGCGAGTCAGCTGCATCTCATCATCCGACTCTCAACCTCGACTCCGCACATTGGCATGCGAGCACCTCGCTGGACATGGATGGCCTCTGCAGGTCCAGAAGAGCGATGCTGTCGCCACTCGGTTTGAGAGGTCTGTATGGAGTTGGCAAGATCAAGACTTCGACTATCGGTGACGGCAGAGGCAATGCCATCGTTGCTAAAGCAGTAACGGGTGGTATATTTGGGTTTCATATCATGCCCAAATGTAGTTCTTTCATTAAGGACAGAGTATCTGAAGGCATCATGGTGCCTGTTCTCATGAGAGCTTGACGCCTTTATCTCGTTTTCTCATCTTGTAATTCATGCTGGTTCTTGAACTGACACGGAACGTCTTAATCATCGATGAACCTATAGATTGCTTTCCTACTGCACCTATGGTTCATTTGTACCCGCTGTTCGTTTTCTTTCCACTACTACCTGTTATTGCTACCCATCATGTCTCTTCTTGCTCCGACAACACTACTATGGGGTCCATGCTTATCAAGAGCATTGCTTTTGTGCTGTGCTCATTGTGACGAATTGTTGAGTCATGTGCAAGGACCTGCACGCGAGGTCGATGAAGACAGCCGTCATGATTTTTGTAGTGTTCACAGTCTTGTTTATGATGTTGGTGGCGATGCTGTTGTCAATTGTGTCCAGAGATAGCAGCACAATGGTTATATTTCGAAAGATCATGTCCTTCATGCCCACTTCAGTTTCCCTTTAGACCTCCAAGGTCCAAGCCCGTAGAACCGCAGCTCTAGCCATGCTAAGCCCGCCAAGGCACTGCAGAACTACGGGCGACCTTACGACGAGAATGGGAAGCCCACGGGTGCCCGGACTTGTGCCGGAACTGGGCTTTTTTCTCGGGGTTTCTGCGTCTACTTGCTCGGTGCAGGGTCAAGAGTTTCTGTTTTGGTGTACTCGTGCATGAAGTTGCGTTTATATGCTTTAGTCTGCCACACCTCGGAAGCTGTTTCTGCCGCACTTTCGGTCTCTCTGCGAAGATGTTTACTTGTTGTTATGTTGATTAGTATAACACCATTTGCTTTGGCAGGCATCTCTTCGTCGCTTCTAGAGACTTGCATATGCTTACATCTTGGGTGCTTCGTCGTGAAAAGATTGTACACTGGCAGCCTGAAGGGGGAATTCCACCCTCTGATTCACAAAACAAATTGGCTTCCTTTCATTTGGGATCGACTTCGCTTACTGCATGCCAGTAGGTCGTCCGGCAGTGGCGAAGCTCCTCTGTCACCCTCATGTTGGATGCTGATGCAACGTAATCAAAGGCAGCATAGCATATGACATTGCAACGTGGCGGGGGCGCACCTTGCTATACATCAGAGATCAGAAAGGTCAGGGTGCTACATGATACAAGTCGCAGGGTAATAGTGAGCATGCAGTGTAGCAGAGCATAGTGTAGCAACGTAGGCATTGTGCAGCACAACTAGTGGTGATGCAAATCAAGCGGACAGGGTGCAGTGAGGTCACAAGGTACTTGCTTTGATGATGCAACAGTTGGATGTTCAACCGCAAAACCACAAGGTCCAAATCCGACTCAAAACTTGAACCCCAACCGAAAGCGAGACCCTAGACCCGACACCCTCGAGAACAACCTCCTAAGAATTAGACCAATTCCGAGATCCAGCCCGATCAAGTACCCCTCTTTGCATGCCAAGGCACGTACTACAAGTACGCCAAGGCAGAGCAGCTAGGGCTCCTTTGATGGTGCACGGCTGTGGGGTGTAAAGCATTTGAAAGCCTCTCTTCGCGGAAACTGATCTTGGGTTCACTTGCACCTGTGACTGCAGCTGTGGACATGCCGTAACCCCTATATCAACAAGTCAGTCTTTTTGTGGCTCTGAAGCATTTTCTTTGACTGAGTGGTTGCTGACCTGGCCGCTGTGTACACATGCTTTTCGTGAGCGTATAGGGACCTGATCGGCATCCGGAAGGAAGTACAGAACAGGTTCTGCAAACACATGCGCGTGCATGCCACAACAGAAAATCGGAGTCAACCGAAGAAAGCACTCTTGGCCCGACATGGAAGCAGTCACGCCCAGTCTGTGTTTGGCCCGCGATTGAAGCTTTGCAAGACTAACTATCATGGTTGTTGCTGGGATCGCCATCGCCAGGAAAAGTTAGCGCTTAGCACAATCATCCCTACTCCTTTGAGTTGAGTCGGTCCGTCCGGCCTCTTCCGCGAGGATCCGAAGGAGGTCGCATCCTTTGCGCCCAACTGAGCGCGTGCCGAGACTGTCTACCGGGATCCTGTGAAGATGTCAGGGGGTTTTTCTACCTGCGGTTGCTTCCAGGTCCACAAACCAGTTTGATTGCGTTTCAAAACCTGCAGGCTTTTTTGCGTGTTTTGGAACCCCAGGGTGAAGGACCCCCGCTTGATCCGGAGTAGATAGCATCAGGACGTGCCCGAGGATGGCTAAAGAGTTCATGCACTTTCCTGCACCCGGAATTGATACCACAAGCTTCTCCAACAGATGCGAAAGCATATGTATTTTGGCAAAAAATCAGGTGCGCAAGGTGTGCGTCTAGGTATCTATGCATATCCATGTAATATGACAGCATGCCTACATGTCTGCGTGTATGTATTCATGTAGGTATGTATGGATGGATAAAAACGTGTAAACGGATGTATGTACGGAGATTACATGTTTGCATGTGTACAGCCCGAAAGGTTGATGCTTCTGCACAAGCATGCCGACACGCATGCGCGGAGCCATTTACATAGATCCGTACTGTACGTCGCCAGAAAGCGCAAATCATGTATGCACATACGTGTGCCTGTGTAGAGGTATGCCGCTGTGTAAAAAGTGCAACTGTGTAGGCATGTTTACCTATGCACACTGCATGCATGCAGCTGCTCATGCCCGCTGTAAATTTTGAAGGACCGTGTGTGAATTCTCGCTTCCTCAGAGTTCCTTAGGCTCCAAGCCGTGAGGATAATCATCGCTGTCACACTGTCTTTTTGTTGTCCTCGCGATTCTTCGCCTGCCTCATGCCCACGCCGATGTTGAGGTCTCTGTTTCTTATTGTCCTGCTGGTGATCTTGGTTGTGCGTTACGTCATGACCGTGACCGTGGCGGTGGCTGGTCGTGGTGGTGGCCGTAGCAGCGACGGTGGTGATGGCCGTGGTGGTGGAGGTTGCGGCGGTGGTCGCCCACGGTGTGCTGTTGTCGTCGTGATGGCCGTCGTCGGTTACAGTTGCACCGTTGACGTTGTCGTCGTAGTCGTTGCACCGTGCCATCGTCGTCGTCGTTGTTCCCTGTGGAAGTCATCATTGGTGCTGTGGTGGTCGTTGTTGCTGTAGTTTTTGCTCTGTTATCGGTACCACTGCTGCTGCTGCTGCTGCTGCTGCTGCCAATGCTGCTGCCGCTGCCCACGTGCTGATGCTCATGTTGCATTAGTCGCTATGTCTACTGCCACTATGCCAGCAACATGATTGTGTGGTTGTGGCTTATGACTTGGCTGCCGACTTGTGTGCTGACTGTCGTTCTCGTTTGCAGTGTGAACACCCTTGGCTGATAGGATTGAGCTTAGGCCCTACTACCAGTATTCCAGCTGCAGGCTGAAGCAGTTCTGGCATTATCTTGTGACCTCGCCCCATTTGCAACTGCAGTTGTTTCTGCGTTGAACCACATGATAGCTTCTGACAGCTATTGATCTGACAGTCTGTATTCGCTGTTTGCTTCTTCTTGTTCCGAAAATGATACTCCTGAGAGGCTGTTGAGGTGTCTGAGGAGGTTGTCTTTTCTCTTGTTGCGACTCCCAATCTTGCTCTTGCACTTACTGCTGCGTGAAGCTTATTGCGGGCATGGCTCCTGTGATTGATCACTAGAACTACTGCTCTGGCTGTTCTTTCAATATTTCTGCGACGGCTTTGTTGCACTATGTGATTCTTGGCACGACTATGACTGTCATTGCTTTGGGTTTATACAGGAGGGCAGCCGCCACAATGATGATTGTAATCGGTTCTTCGGAATAGCATTGCCATGAATTAAGACTGCTACTTGCTGTTGGAAACGTAGGGCAGAGGCTTAATTGATGCGTGCATTGTTGTGCTTATAGTCGTTTATGCCTCACGTGAAACGGTAAGAACGTCGAATTGCACGACCAGAATCGTTGCAGTGATGGAAGTTTCGTCTTTTCCTCCATGTGTCAGTAAACATGTATTGAAATAAGCATTTCTTTCATTGTCTTGCTGCTTCACTTGCCGTCATACTGCGTGGCCACTGCTGCTGCAGCAACAACAACAACCACCACTACTAGTACGACGAGACGCAGATGATTTCTTTCGCGGCCCCCTAATTCAATCTTTATCTCTCAGCCCACAGAGTATCCGTCGGCGCAAAGACTGCGTTGGGCGGTTCCGCGTAGGCCTTGATGGGCCCCCTGGTTGAGGTGCAAAAGGAATTTTCGGTCCTGAAGCTTTACCCGAGGAGGTGCCCCCCATCAAGACTTTTTGCACGGGTTGGCAGCCTCTCAATACTGTGCCGAAGTGCGCCACTTAGTCGACTCTGATTTAGGGTTCGTAGCTGGTCTCTGCACAGGGTAAAGTCTCGGTCAATCTCAGTCACCAGGCATTGCGACGCATCTAGGGGAAGCATGAAGACAGTTTGATGCACGGGTACCAGTATCACTGCACTCCTTTGCCGTTCATAACCTCGTTGTGGTCATGATGGTCACTGACTGGAGCATACTGATTCCGACAACTGTCACGGTTCAGATTCTTTGTGTTGCTCGCGGTGTTGTGGGCTTTTATGTTTACCCAGTTTATCCTACCCGTCCAGTGCTCCCGCAGAAGCTATCCAGATTCTCAGACTGCAAAGTCAGACCATTTAGAATGCTTGCAGTGACTAGCACCTACAGAGCAGTGAAAGCAGTGATTATCATAGTTGCTCCGCAGTTTTGGCGCAGCTTTCTGAGCAATAAAAACGTGTGTGGGCACGTTGAGTATCCGTAAGAAGATGTTTAGGCACTCTTGGCTCACACCTTTTGATCGTGCTTCATGCCGCGGCGGCACATCGGCTCAGCTGTGGTAAATCAGCAGAACAAGCTGGAGGGCAGCGGTATTTAAGCCCTGGCCATACCCAAGACGCATGGGACGCAGTCATCGCAGCCGAAACAGTGCTGGTACTCTGCTATGATGCATCTCGTGCCGCAGGGAGAATATGTCGCTTCTTCTCGAATCCGAATTCACTAGTGGATTTTTTGTGTGGTGTTGTAGTTTCTTCCGACGGGACTGTGACGTTCTACCATAGCAAGAGGGCTCCATGCTGCAATTCAATTAGGTTGCAGCAAGGGGGTTCTCTAAGCAGGCGCGGCCGGTACCTCTGCTCTCCAATCGTTAAAAATCGTCAGATCTTTAGGAACCCAGGGGGGTCTCCAGCTCTGGAGCCTGAGAGGCTCCAGGTGCGCCCCCCCTGAACGGCTCTGTTTCCCGTTGGGAACGGAAAGCCTGTACCTTTAGCGCCGCCGAGCTCGGGCACGGCCCCGAAACTGCCGAAGGGGGCGTGCCCTAAACTCTGTGAGTTCTCGAGTGGCAACTGGCCTGGGGCAGTCTCTCGATGCTTTCAAAGCTGCTCTTGTATGCACAAGCCCGACAGTCCACTCCTGTGCTGAACTGGCAAGAGGCGACGAGAGGAGGTGTTTCTGCAGAGGCTCGGCCCCACGACAGAACAGAGTGAATTTGCTGCATGGACAGGTGCATGAGCTGAGTTGCAAGACCCGGATGACGTGCCAAACCAGCTTTGGACGGCAGTTCTTCGCACCAAGTCCGGAACCAGAGTAGTAAGTTGACAGTTGCACCCAGCTGGGATCTCCGTATTGAGCTGGCTTAACGGAATTTTTGGTTGCAGCCACAGTTATGTTGCTGCTCACGTCTTCTGTGCTTACGGCTAGGGCTACAGCTGCTGCCGCTGTTTCTACCACCACGGTTACTGTTGCCATTACAAGCATTGACAGCCACAGTGCGACATGGTCGTGGCAAGAGTCGGAATAGTCGCAATAGTTCTCGCACTCGTCGTCGTCGTCGTCGTCGTTCTCGTCGTCTAGGTTGGTAGCGGTGGTGGTGCTGCTGGGGCTGTCGCAGTCGTAGTCGTCATCGTCGTCGTCGTCGTCGTCGTAGCAGTCGTAGTCGCAGTCGCAGTCGCAGTCGTAGTCGAAGAAGCAGCAGCAGCAGGAGTAGTAGTAATAGTAGTAGTAGTAGTAGTAGTAGTAGTAGTAGTAGTAGTAGTAGTAGTAGTAGACGCATGGAGGCGGCAGCAGCAGCAGCAGTACCACGGGGAGCGGTACGTGTCCGGTGCACGTACTAGTCACCAGTCGTTGTGCAGGCTGAAGATTTGCACCCGTAACCATATATGTAAATTTTGAACCCTGGTAGACACACCACCCTGAACGCTAAACCCCACACCCGCGTGGCGTTTTGCAGCAGCTCATGCCGGTCCGGTCGACAAGAGGACCGAAGAGTGCGCCCCGCTCAGACTGCCAAGAGTGCAGGGGCGTCGGGTCCCGTGGTGCCCTTTTTAAGCGGCTTCACACTCAAAAAGAAAAGGTTTTCGAGGGTAAGCTGCAGAGCTATTACCATAAGGGACGCCGAGGAATAGGATTACTAGCGATTCAGGCGTTTGCATGACACCCTCCTGTAATATGGGCAATGCGTTCGGCACGATCGAGTAGATGAGTAGAATGTACCATCGGCGTGAGCATACCCATTAAAACCAGCACTGTAGCTGCATGATAGGGTAGACTTTTCAATTGGACATGCTGAGTCATGCCAGGATGAGAGAGTTTAGAGTCTAGCCTTTTTGGGATTAGGGCCAAAGGGGGAAAGAAAGTGTCAAGCCCAGGACGATGGGACCACAGAATAGACACGTAGGGGCCGCAGACATCGTCGGAACATCCGACGAGATCTTGGAAGAGGATCTTCTAAGAGGATATTCAATTATTTCCAGCACTGCTGGTACCAGCGTTTTCGGCCTTTAGGGGTTTAAGGGTTGCAGTCATCGGAATGAAGTGTAGCTCTTAGAGAGCAGATGCACTAGATGTGCATTGCAATGGACACAGTAAAGACAGGGTTAGTGAGAATGATGAGGAAACCAGTGTTGAATGGGCTCATCGAGGATGGTGAGAATGACAATGAAGAAGACAATGCCGATGATGTTTGGACACCATGACTACGGTGTAGGAGTAGCGGGACAGGATCCTGAGGGCAAGCTCCGGATTTGAAAACTGCCGATTGTTCTTCCTTCGTCCCTCCCCTTTGGTATGACGTGACAGAGCGAACTGTAATGACGGCGGTGCTTGTCTTTCGGGACGCAGGTGCGGCTGGATCGGGGTGTAGGCTTCTAACAGTCTAGGGTGAGGCGAGCTTTCTTTAAGCTGGGATGGAGGTTTCGGGTAATGATGGCGAAGCGCCGAAGTGCCCAGTCTTGCCATGCCTGATCCATGTTTCTGGCTAGTTGTATTGCATGGATTCTGGAAGAACCTCGCAGACAGGCCAGATCTGAAGCATCGAAAGATGGCAAAAGATGCAGGGTGCAATGGCTGCTTGCTGATTGGTTCGAGGAGCCCATGTTGTAAGGACCTGACAGCATGTTTGAGGACAGTTGCCAGGCCTTCATTGAACAAGAAATCCCCAAGCATGAGTTGCAAGCTCATCTCTGGACAGAGCGCGCGATCTAGAGGCTGCTGCGATGTTCTCACACTTGCCGCAAACGAACGCTAACGAGCGTAGTTGAAAGCACAAGCAGGCTTTGGCATTTGGATTGTGAAACAGTTCCCGCTTGACATAGGTCGGTGGAAGAGGTGCGGGAGAACCTGGATCGCCTGGAGACTTTGGCATGTCTTTTCGACTCGCATGTTTTCGCGCCGGGAATGATGCCCCCCTCCCTTTCCCCCTTCCCCTTGCAGGCTTTCTTGGACAGCAGCGCTGTGATCTCAAGCAGCGGAGCTTCGCATCTTTAGCAGCCGGAAGGAAAGGGTTCCCAAGAGGCCTTACGCTCCGGCGGTTCTTGGCTTCGGCTCGGGCCCCTTGCGCCTCTTGAAACCGGACCGCAAGCATGCCAGGATGAGTGGGCGCAGGAGATCAACGAGAGCCAGGACGGGCAGAGACAGAGAGAGAGCGAGAGAGAGTGAGAGTGCGAGCTCATGGCTCGACTGCCCAGCCCTCCTTTCACCATGTTATCATGTTATCTTCCAGGCCCTTTGCTATTCTTGTCGTTGCGCTACCTGCTGTTGCGGTTTTCTCAGTACCAGCAACGTGTGCTCGTTCATAGGCATGCCAAGAGTGCAGGAGCTGAACGAGCGGCACTTGGGCCTCTTCGCGCAGCCGGCTTTTTGTGGCTTTGTTCGGCAGTGTGGGCCAAGGAAATTTCTTCTCCACCCAGTCAATGGGGAACGCTTCTTTTTGCCAAGCAGCCGGAGTACTGCATGTACTGCATAGTTACCTACTCGTACCATCATTTCCCGAATTCCCATCATGCTCACGGCCAAGGTGTGTCCCTCGGCTTTGGTTGAACTCAGTACTCTGATGGACGAGTGCCAGTGCGTTAAATGCGCAATGGAGCGTGTATTGTATAGTCGCTAAACAAGAGTGCTTTCTATGAGGGTGAACATCTAGTGTCCGTCTTGATAGCATTCATCACAGTAAACAAATGTCATGCCAGCATAACTCTAGTTGGATTGTTTCTCCCTGGCCTGGTGAAAGTTTCAAACTGTTGGGAATTCAGACACTGAAAACAACAAGGTGGAACAGGACTGCAGTGAGTTTGGTATTGCCGCAGAGGTCGAACCCCTCCCCGCACGTTCTTGTCTCTGAGTGTCGGTGAGGGACCCTGGGTTTGTGGAGCAAGGAACTCTGCGATTAAAATCGACTTGCTGTGCGTAGGAGGCAGTGCACTGTTTATCTTCCTTTGTGTGGATGTGGCAGGGCAGCAAAGAGGCTAAGCATTTCGTCATTGACCTCTCTTACAACTTTCCACAGGAACCCTACGTCGTTTCGGTCTGTCTGTCTACGCCCGGCCAGCATGGGCAACTCCACACATGTATCCATGTTTGACAAGGTTTCGCCCTGCCAAGAACAGTCTTTGCGCCAGGTTGTGGATGTCACCCCTCTACGGAAGGACAGCCATCTATGGAATCATGCTAGATGCATGCCAGTGTCCAATTTAGCGAACTCATACCGTACTTCCGGCCGCGCATAACCTAAGAATCTGGATTCTAGATGGTTTTGAAATGTTCTGCATCTTCTACCCGAGGAAGCCAGCGAACAACTTCTGATTAAGAGTCGGTTTGACATCTGGAGCACCTCTAGAACAAGCTGCAGCACAGTCCCGAATTACTTGACATCGCATGAAAACAAGAGGTCTTTGCTTGACAGAACCCCAAACTCCACTCCTCTGGGTATCATTGTAATAATATCCAGTAGCATTAGTAGAAACTAGTGCATTATCAGTACTTTGATTACAGTCTCGGTATCATATCTGTCTTCTTTGCGACCTTCATCGCTGTCGCTGTTCTAAGCATATTCATGAATGCGTGCCAATTTTCGTTCTTCTGGTAGTGTTCCTTTATGTCTCTGAGTGCTACCACGGCCAGTATCTAGATTACCGAGTTGAGCGCAGGCTCTGCTGGCCATGTGTGCTTGCTGCCGGTTGAGGTGCGCGAGTTCTTGGCAAAGGTTCAGTTTCCGGATGAGGATCCCGCGAGACCCGGACGTAAGGGCTACTTAGACGAGCTTCGGAAATCCGCTTTATTCAGGCCGAAACCTTGATGACTCAAGAACTTGTTCCTTGCGGAGAGCCTGCTGTGCTGGCGGTATGTTGAGCTAGCGCCGTTTGTGCGTGCTTTTCCCGAGCCTCGGGCCGACTCGCGTGCAGGTGCGCCAGTCCAGCCTTTAGCCCCTGATATGTGCTTGCTGCGACTTCTCCTGTTCCTGCTACCAGTATTGATGCTGATGTGCTGAGTAGGAATTCTGCATTCGCTGCGAGTACACGACATGTTGACGTTGAGATTGGCATTTCAGCGGCTGCGCAGGCTGCTGGGGGTGGTCCAGCGGTGGCTGGAAGATGCATGTGTCGGAAGCTGAGCCCACAATGATGCGACCTGAACGAGCGAACGAGCGAGCGAACGAATGATCGAACGAGCAAGCGGATGAATGAGTGAATAAGGGTTATGAAGCCGAAATGAATGCATGGAAATGAAGGATTGACATGGTGAGTTATTGGGTAATTTAACGAGTGAATGAGTGACGAATCAATGAATGAATCGAAACGGATGAGTTAACTGAACTGAAACGCGATGAAGGAAGGAAGGAAAGAACGAATGAATGACTGAGTGAATGAACGGATGGATGGACGGATGGATGAGTGAACGAATGGGGGAGGGGGAGGGGGGGAGGGGGGGCCGGGCGGGATTGGAGAATGGACTCAAAAAACGGGGAGGGTATCAAGACGCCTGGGCCTGTGGCCTCGGCGGACTGAATGAATGAGTGAATGAGGGAAGTAATTCATGGATGGATGGATTCACGAAGGAAGTGATAAAGGAAGGACAGAATAATGGAATGAAGGAATGAAGAAATAGAACAGAATGGAATGGAATGGACCAATGGCAGCAATGGAGTGCAGGGCGGAATGGAGTGCAATTAGATCAAGGAGCGCAGGAATGAATGAATGGAAGTCGCGGGCCCCAAGTATTGAAACTGGAGCACTAATCCTTCAGCCCGAAGATGGCAAACTGCAACTGTGGTGTCACGTGGCCTCAATCGCCAAGAGCATCTTTGGATTGGGGTAGTCGACTTGAATGTTGACGAATCTCAGGCGGAGGGTCAGTCTTCCACAGGCCTGCAAACTCAACCCTAAACCCTACGGGAGGTGCTAGACCCTGAACCTTGCGTTCATCCCTTTGGCTTTCAGTTTCTGAGGCCCGGCTGAAGATGTCCCTGCAGGCAACAGTGCTGAAGAATGCCCGACTTGGTAGGTTGTTTGGCGTGATGGTGAATTTGTCCTTGGAAAGTTTGTAAGAAGCGTCTTTTGTCATAATGTGGTTCGTTACAGAGTTTTAGTAGTACGCTTCAGGGTATTGGGGCGTCGTCGGATTCGGGCGGCTATAAGAACATGGGTAAGGATTCTTGCAACCATGAGGGATCACGGTTCGGTTTCAGGTTTGAGGCGTCTGGTATGTTTAAACGTTTCATGAAAAAAGGGGGCTCGGACAGGATCTGGGAACCTTACATTACATGCCTGAGACAGACCTGTTGAGAGGTTGTAGAGCGACCTCAAACCTCAAGCCGCACCGTACAACCGTCAAGCAAGCAGACTGGTTTGACGGAATACGTTCGAGGCTCCTGCAGAGGTACAGCTCCAACAGGGCAAATCCTAAACCTCGACTTTGGGTCCCGCTCTTCTCGAAACTGAAACTCATGATGTACATGCCCTATGCCCTGACCATAGTACACCCCTACAATGCGCGCAGCCCCAAGCCCCATAATTACCCTGACTTAAGCAACAACGAAGTAATGCCGCAAATCCTGCAAATCCTGCAAAGCCCAAGAAGCCTCCAGCGCTTCACAGTCCAAAAGCACGGAGATTGTCATGGCCCCGAAGCAGCCGGATGAGCTGCACAGCACCATCGAGGTGCGCATCAAGTATTGGTCATGCGGTTGTCGTAGCGACGCATTGGAAGCAGTCGTCATCTAGGAGCCTGCCATGGGTCGTTAGGTACCCTAGCCGCCTAGCCCTAGCCAATCGAGAACAATCAGAATCAGCAGGACTAGACTACCTTGTCTACTTTGCTGTTGTCGACATGCGTTGCTAAGGCGGGCAAGGGCTCTGTCGGGCTATGTTCACAATCCCCTGCGGTTCAAGGCGCTGGAGGAAGGTTGGGCTGGAGGAACGGTTCCTAAGAGCAGGCCGTCAAGAGCCTGGGACCTTTCCTCGCCGAGATGGAGCCCGTTCTAGCTCCTCGGCCATGTTTGGATGCAAGGAAATTGAGAGCCACGTGTGTAGCTTGAGGGTTCTTTGGGCTGGGCGCTTCGACTTAAACCCAGGGCCTCCAAAAGGAGTAAGAAAGTCATCATGCTTACTACCCACGGCGTGTTGTTGGCAGTTGTTCGTTGACCCACGTGTTGTCCAGTATTTCTTTTTCTGTGCCGACTCCCAACTCGCAGTCTTTTCTCGTCCTGCTCTGTTCTTCGTACCTTCGCGCTAGCGGCACCTGAAACGCCACCTGCGGCCATATGAGGGTTGAGTCGAGGTCATACAGGTCTGGGGTGTGCGGTCCGTGGACTCTGGTGTTAGCCCTGACAGACCATCAAGGCACGCGACGCGAAGCAAACCCTACCAGCCCTACCCGACACCGTTGGTCCGACGGAGCATCGCGCCGAGGGATCAATCCGCCAGATGTTTGATGTGCTTGAGAGCCGCTGTCATCAGGCGCCGTCTCGGGGGGCGAGGGAGCATGTCCCTGCCAGCCTCGTCTTCTCGTTGACTTTGCTGCTGTGGAGGTCCCGCGACCACTCATCAAGCGCTGGTGAGGGCCTTGGGGTGGGAAGTCGATCTCTCGTCGGGAGCGTTCCTGATACATGTCAGTAGAAGCCACGATTCGCCGAAGACGTGCTGCCATGCATCCATCATTAATGCAAGCACCTGATCGCAGCTGCATTTGTTACCGATCGAAACTCGGTGCATGTGCCGGCACAGAGTTCTACTGTGCAAGACGACCGCTACATGTGATTTGACGACCACAGCTCGCGTTGTCACAACCGTCGCTTCTTCTGCTGCCCGCATCAGCCTGCAAGCGCAGGTATGAGTGCATCCATGCGGTTCCTGATCTGAGAGATCGAGCAGAGCGGTGGCAAAATACCTTCCGCAAGGCGGGACCGTTGAAATCAAGCATCAGGAACACAGTAAACCCAAGCCGTACCTTGAAAACACTGCAGAGCCTAGTGCCCGCAGAATTCATTCCTGACTCCAGAACCCTACAACCTGCAACCTCCATCGTGTAATCCCGAAGTCTAGAAGCCCCCCCCCCCAATTCCAAATCCTAAGCCATATGCAAACACCAGAGGACCTGCGTGGCAAGTTCAACATGAAGATTGCGGAGAAGGCCAAGTTCCTCGCCGCTGTGGCCCCAGTAAAGCAGAGTTTAGGATTTACCCCTTTGTACAATACCGCAGCCAGGAATGGCCGATGCCACTTCTAGGTAGTAGTAGTAGCAGTAGCAGCAGCAGTAGCAGTAGCAGTAGCAGTAGCAGTAGCAGTAGCAGTAGCAGTAGCCGTAGCAGTCGTAGTAGTAGTAGTAGTAGTAGTAGTAGTAGTAGTAGTAGTAGTAGTAGGAGTTGCAGCAGCAGCAGCAGCAGCAGCAGCAGCAGCAGCAGCAGCAGCAGCAGCAGCAGTAGTACTAGCAGTTTAAATGTACGTAGCACTATTCGCACTAGCAGCACTAGTAGAATCAGTAGCAGTAGCAGTATTGGTAGGAGTCATAGTCGTAGTCGCAGTCGCAGTCGCAGTGGTAGTGGTAGTGGTAGTGGTAGTGGTAGTGGTAGTGGTAGTGGTAGTGGTAGTGGTAGTGGTAGGAGAGTCGTCGTAGCAGTAGTAGTAGTCGTCGAAGTCGTAGTAGTAGTACTAGCCGTAGTAGTAGTACTAGTGGTAGTAGTAGTAGTAGTAGTAGTAGTAGTAGTAGTAGTAGTAGTAGTAGTAGTAGTAGTAGTAGTAGCAGTCGTAGTCGTAGTCGTAGTCGTAGTCGTAGTCGTAGTCGTAGTCGTAGTCGTAGTCGTATTCGTAGTCGTAGTCCTAG
Organism: Symbiodinium sp. CCMP2592; assembly: GCA_905221615.1. Taxonomy (NCBI): domain Eukaryota; class Dinophyceae; order Suessiales; family Symbiodiniaceae; genus Symbiodinium; species Symbiodinium sp. CCMP2592. Next base: position 151,506 of record CAJNDT010000002.1, read on the forward strand.
TCGTAGTCGTAGTCGTTGTCGTAGGAGGAGAAGGAGTAGTCAGTAGTACCAGTAGCACTAGCAGTAGCAGCCGCAGCAGTAGCAGTAGCAGTGGCCGTGGCCGCAGCCGTAGCAGCATCAATAGTTCTTTCTTATGCTTGAGGAGCTGCTTCTGGAGGTTTCCTTCCTTGGGCATCAGATCATCTGATGAGGGTGTGCCCTGTGTTGCACGCCAGCTCGGACAGCAACAGCTCCACCCACCCGTCCCCCCCTTCCGACGAAAGCCAGCCATAACCGTCATAACCCTTAAGCCATCGAGCTGGGAGCTTCCCTCGGGAAGCTCAGGCACAGGTCGAAGAATGCCGTCTGGTGCTTGAGGAGTATGCCTGCAAGGCCGAGATTTCTCTTTTCGGAGGTTTTCAACTCTTAAGCCGGTAAACTGACCTGGGAAGTTCAATCCCCAAACCCAAGACCCCCCCGGTGCGCAAACCCCAACCGGCAAAGCTGAGATTTGACTCTGCGCCTGTTGTTTCCTGGCTCTTGGTGCCTTCTGTTTGCTCGGACTTGCGAAGGCAGTGCATTCATGTAGAAGAGCAACCCATGTCAGTGCGGATCCATATTGGTGACCACAGTCATAGCATGCAGAGTTATGCCGGCTTCCTTTGGCGCTGCTTTCGAAGTCTATCAGTGGAACCTTCCAAAGTCCTCTGCCTTACGGCTGTCCGGCCAGGTCTCGCTAAACAGAGCAGAGTGGCAGACTTAGCAATTTGTCCCAAGCCACAAGGCGAGGTTGCAGTGGTGGCCAACTCACAGGGAACAGCAGATCACAACGAGCGCAATGCATCTGGTCGATGTGGGGATTCGAAATAGCTTTTCAAACGACTCAAGCCCGGATCCAGACAGCTTATACCGTGAATGCAGACTCCAAGCCTCATGCTTCAGACCCACGGTCCACATCCCACATCCCAAACCTGCGCCCGTGCAGTCATCCTGATGGCCAGATGGCTGTATTCTACCCATGCGACGTCCGATATGACGGTTTCCAAAGCGATCCCATAAATCCCCTTTCTGCCAGAGCCTCTGCCGAGTCTTTACTACACGAAGATGAAGAAACTGCAAGAACGAGTCTGCAAGCTGCAGGAGCAGGCGCGTTTGTTGGGAGGATGGAGAAGTCGGGGTTTGTTGCCGGAGACGCCAAGCCTGCGCCAAAAGCTGGTTCAGGCAATCCTGCTTTCGATGAGTGTAAACCCGAGCCTCCCCTACATGGCAACCGACATGTAAATCTGATGCCCAAAACTCCAGATCAAGACAAAGTAGCTGAGGATTGTTCGATCTATGCGACCTCTCCGGTGTAGAGTGTTTTAGGACAAGCATTTTGGCGCTCAGGTTGAGGGGTTTTGGCTCACTGTGAGGGACACATGTTCACAAGCAGACTTCCTAGTGCTTCGAGGTGAAGAAGCAGCATGTTCATGAAGAGATGATGGAGTCCCTTGGCCCAACAGCCGTTTTTGGTTTTGTGGGGTTACAGGTGCAGGGGGATTCAATGTTTCAGCTCAGCTGCTTGTAGTCTGTGCATGTGAGGAGCGCATTAGTGCCGAACCCCAACTGACGGCAAGGCCCATTGGCGCCCAAAGGCCACTGAAACCTCCAGTGCCCAGCATGCAGCCCACGGAAGGATGCCTCTGTCCGATTTCCCGGGCTTGGCAGCCACGGCCAGGGGCCGAGCGGATGCAAAGGTGTGAAGGTTGTGAGTTTCAGGGTCCAGGGCTGAGAGAAGCATCTGGATTGCAGGGCGTTGGTATCACTGGTTTCACACTCACAAAGGCTTGCTTTGTCGGTTCAGGTGTCGTCAGCAAGCGGAAGAACTTGGCAATGGTATTAGCAAGAAATACGACAATTACTGACTACAGAAACCTGAGGGTGACGATCCACCTCCCCGCACCATCGAAATCCCAGAACCCCTGCGGCGGCTCCTCTCTGGGGACCAAGGCCGAGCAGCTGGCGCCTCTCCTGGAGCTCTGGTACCTGGCCCACGCCAGACCCCGAGAAAAAGAGAAAGAGAGACGGGCCGGAGAGAGGGGCACGACCGTCGAGGCCTAGAAGCCGGCGGTGTCAACGGCGGCGGATGTAGTCATCGCAGTTGTGGTACGGTGAATCAATTGCAAGAGAACTTGCACGCAGTTAGCAGTCCCCTGCGTGACCCAATATCAAGTGTGCATCCCCTGTACACGCAGTGCATTCAAGCGTTGGAGGAGTGGACGCATTGGAAGGAAAACATCCTCTTCGACTATTTTGTCCCGAGCCCAGTTTCTGCTCAAGGTTGAGAGATGTTGTTAGGTGAAAGGTTTAACACGTCAACTTAGGGCTGGTTTGGTGGCGGAATGACACTGTGATGGGACAAACTCCCGTGAACCCTTGGTCTGAAGGCCGTAGACTCTGGGAGTAGTGTTCCTTCATCGTCTAACCAGCATACCCTAGAAGTGAGTTGAAACTATTTCTGCTCTTACAGTTACAGGGCTACGAGGGCAGGCCCAAGTTTCGAGCCATAATGTGTAGCTATTGCACCGACACTCACCGACATAACTGGGCTCACTAGCAAAATGGGCTCGGGGGCTTGCGAGATGCTTGAGGGCGAACGGTTTGGCAGTGGGGTGTTTATGCGGGTTGTAGGCAAAGCTCCACTCATACCGAAAGAAGAGGGTTTGAAAAACCAATCTATTTGTTTGATTCCCCCGGCTCAAGCCCACAGCCTCCAGCTCGCAACTGAAGCACGCAGCAGGCGACCCTACCCAAACTCCATCCTCGCAAAATGTCGCCATTGCAGGAACTTGTTGACCTAGCTGCAGAGATGAAGTCAAGGTGACTGTGCGTTTATAAGTATTCGCAAAAAAGGAGCCAACAGCCTTCTGCGTCTGAAGTGCGCTCAAGCAAGCCGCTCGCTCATCGTGCCTTGAGCCCATCCGTTTTGAACCCCCTCCCGTTCCCTACCCGCTTGTGGCACCGGCCGGGGACCATGATGCGAAGCATGGGCTTCGGGAGCCAGGGCCAAGCGACCTCCCAGGAGCCAAGGGAAAGCCGTCCCGAGGGCATCGGAATCGGGGCTTTTGCAAGAGTGCCTTCTCAGTTTCATATGTTCTTGTTTGGGCCTCCAAGACTGGCAGGACTGCTCCATACACGTCTGCACGATCTGCCGTGCTCCGATCAAGCTCTCCTACTTCGTCCGGTACTGAGCATGCTGCAGATATGCCGGGAGCCAGCTTTCAGTACTAACGGTTATCAGCACAGCCAAGCAGCAGGTCCAGTTCCGCCGTCGTCGTGGCAGTAGCAGTAGCAGCATCTGGAGTAGTAGTACTTGTAGCAGTAGTAGTAGTAGTAGCAGTAGTAGCAGTAGCAGTAGCAATAGGAGCAGGAGTAGGAGTAGCAGTAGGAGTAGGAGTAGGAGTAGGAGTAGGAGTAGTAGTAGTAGTAGTAGTAGTAGTAGTAGTAGTAGTAGTAGTAGTAGTAGTAGTAGTGGTGTGGTAGTGGTAGTGGTAGTGGTAGTGGTAGTGGTAGTGGTAGTGGTAGTGGTAGTGGTAGTGGTAGTGGTAGTGGTAGTGTAGTGGTAGTAGTAGTAGTAGTAGTAGTAGTAGTAGTAGTAGTAGTAGTAGTAGTAGTAGTAGTAGTGTAGTAGTAGTAGTAGTAGTAGTAGTAGTAGTAGTAGTAGTAGTAGTAGTAGTAGTAGTAGTAGTAGTAGTAGTAGTAGTAGTAGTAGTAGTAGTAGTAGTAGTAGTAGTAGTAGTAGTAGTAGTAGTAGTAGTAGTAGTAGTAGTAGTAGTAGTAGTAGTAGTAGTAGTAGTAGTAGTAGTAGTAGTAGTAGTAGTAGTAGTAGTAGTAGTAGTAGTAGTAGTAGTAGTAGTAGTAGTAGTAGTAGTAGTAGTAGTAGTAGTAGTAGTAGTAGCCGCCACAAGTGCTCAAGCGGCCGCGCTGAATGAGAGGTTTCGAACAGGCTTGGGGCGCAACTGCTGTGCTAGAGGTTCCAACCGGGCCCTTTTCTGAACAGTAAAGGTTTGTGCCTCCTTCTACGCCATGGTCCTCTCCCTTTTCTCACAGGAGCTGCTTTGAGCCGCCAGGTCCCAATTCCTGGGCCCAGACTCTGTTTAAAACATTGCAACACTGGGTAGGCGGTAGGGTTTCCACCTCCGCGCGGTGGAGGGAGTCATTAGGCTTCTGTCTCTTGACGAAAGTAGCGGATGGCGCAATTGCCAGTGCACTCACAAAACTTTGCATCTCTTCGTAAGAATTCGTTCAAGACAGCATGTAGAAGGACAGTCCGTAGTGACGGGCCCGTACCATACCGAGGGCAGGTTCTGACACCTACCCTAGTTGATCGACTGGGGGTGCGCCCCCCACCCACTCGAAGAGAGCTTCAGTCACAGACTGCTGACTCCCCTGCATATGGCACAGCCTCCCGCAGGGCAGGAAGGTTGGAAAGATCCATTCGAGTTCTTTCGTGGAACGCTGGCCACCTAGGCCAACAGCAATGGGGCGAACTCAAAACGTGGCTAGCAGCTGAAGCCTCTCATCACTGCGACGTCCTCATATTGCAGGAAACGCACTGGACTGAGACCAGTGAATTCAGCGTTTCTGGGTGGTACTGTATCTCCTCAGCCTCGGAGTCTACCAAACCCAACACCCGGCCTAAACAAGCAGCGAAGCGAAACACTCGGCAAGAACCGCGAGCTCCATCCACGACTCGCGCTGATGGAGTCATGATCCTATTCTCTCCCAAGTTCGTCCCCAAGAGCTTACGCTGGAAGGAGTGGAGCCCGGGTAGGGTCTTAGAAGCTCGTGCAGACATTGCAGGTACTCGGCTGGTTGTCCTCGCGGTGTACCAACACGCTTGGTCTTCTGCCAAGACCATCCAGTCCAATAAGGACGACCGTGCTAAGGTACTATCTGTCATGTCCAAGGTGATCAAGCAGGTGCCTAAGAGGGACTCCCTTATTGTAGCAGGCGATTTTAACACTTCCCTGCGTCCGAGCTCTCCATTGGTGGGAATGCACGTGAAGCCATCAGGGAGGAGGACGATACGGCAAAGGCCCTGCACAACTGGATCGCTTCCAGAATTGACACCTGCCAGGACCCCAAGGCATGGAATGCGTTGCTTTTGGAAGGTGCAGAACGCTTTTTCCCAAAAATTCCCAAAAGAAGACCGATCCCGCTGGAATCGGAAACCCGTCGCATGTGGCGGGCCCGCACCCATGACAGGGCTGCGAACACCACTCCCTCAGCACAGCTGATCGAGTCACCTAAAGCAATGGCACAGCCTCCTAATCAGAACACGCCACGTCCGCCGGAAACCGAAGCTGAGCTGGCACAAGTGGCCCACCGCCAGGCTGTGAAACAAGCAAAGAAAGATCGAATTGCGAGTTTCATAACGGAGGTGGACGCGTGTCTAGCTGAAGGTGACCAACATATCTCCTTCCAGACCCTCAAAAAGCTGCAGCCTTGGCAGCCTGCGCGCAGAGCTCAGCTAAAGGACAACACAGGACATTTACTAGGTCCAGCGCAGGAACTTGCAGCCCTCAGGGACTATGCCAATCAGGTATTTGCGGCCCACCCTCCGTTACGGACAATGCATGGAGCTTTCCCTGCTTTGGAGCCGCCCAAACTAGCAGCTCACATACATTCCATCAAGCCTAATAAAGCTGTTCCTGACGGAGCGGCACCTGCGGCTGTATGGAGACTGTGTAGCGATCTCGTTGCACCGGTCCTCTCCGAACACGTAGCATCCAAGCAGGCCGAGGACAGTCTAGAATCCGACCTCGTAGACGCTGATCTCTGCTTAATTCCCAAGCCGGGCAAGCCCTCTGACAAACCCGCAAACCTGAGACCCCTGGGCATCCTTAGACCTGACGCTAAGGGACTGGCGGGAGCGGCCAGAGAAGCGCTTCAACCACTGACACTCTCGTTCCTCAAGCACATGCCACAGTTCGCTTATCTACCAGGTCGGGGGCTGTCAGACGCGCTAGAACGCGTGGTGCATCACTTGCGAGAGGCTCGATCCCTGTTAGAACAGGCCCACCCCACGAGACATGCCTTGCAACAAGGCACACAGGCCCCAGCCTTAGTCGGCGGCCTCACCTTTGCTCTTGACCTCAGCCAAGCGTTTGACACTGTCTCTCGCCAAGAGATCATCGACCTTCTTCAGAGAGAAGGGGCCGATCAGGACACAGTCCATCTCGTTCAGGCTCTACATGACGGGTCTCGTTACGTCCTTCACGCGCAGGGAGATTCCACCTCTGTTGAAACCACAGCAGGCATTAAACAAGGATGTAAGCTCGCCCCCACACTCTTCTCGTTCCTTACAGGTGACCTTTTCCGCTCTTTGGTTGACCTTTTCGGTGCTGAGCAGGTCTTGAAATTCCTGACAGGATATGCCGATGATCTCACGCTCCATCGGACTATCCGCTCTGACAAGGACCTCAGGGCCATTCATGCGCTCATCGCAGCGCTACTTGAGGAGGTCCGCAAACACCGCCTACGAGTCAACATTAGCAAGTGCGTCATCTTGGTGAAGTTAGCGGGTAGAGAATCCCAAAACGTGATGAACAAACACGGCTGCTGGATCACCAACTCCAAGGGCGAGCAGGTTCGCGGATGGCGCATCGGGCCCAATAAATCGTTCCCCGCCTTCCAGTGGGTCTCCTGTAGCAAGTACCTGGGGGTTATGATCTCCTACAACCACTTCGAGCTGCAGTCCTTACATTACCGCATCGGGGAAGCAAAGCAAAAGCTGCATCAAGTCCGCCAGTTTGTCTACAATCGCCGGCACGCGAGCACCATGTCGAGACTTAAGGTTTGGCAAAGCACAGTCCTGAGCACACTGACGACAGGCCTCTCAGACGTCGGACTCAGCGAGGAGTCGGCCAAGCAGCTACGCAGTTGGCATGCTTACAAGGTGCGATCAGTGCTGAACTTGCCAGCACACACCAGCCGCATCACCACCAAGGATCTCTTCCAGCTTTATAGCATTCAGGACCCAGTTCAAGCGATGCAGGTCAAGCTCAGGAAGAGACTCCGCAAACTTGAGCGACGCGCAGCCAGAAGCCCAGATATCACAACCGATCCTTCTGTCTTGCAGGTCATCCGGGATAAACTGTATTTCCTGTCCCACCTCCCTGATGCAGCTGAACACCCTGTAGCCCTACATGCGTGCACACTCTGCGACGCCTCTTTTGAGACAGCAAACGGGTTACATTTACACAGGTCGCGAGTGCATCCAGCCAGCATTGACCGTTTTGTGCCATCAAGCTTCGATCGACAACTCCACGCGGTGGATGGGATGCCGCAATGCGCCGCTTGCATGCGCAAATTTCATCAATGGAAAGGTCTTCGTGACCACTTGTTGTCAGGAGCATGCCCGGAACCCCAGAAGCTTCGAACTCTGAACGCGACTGACAAACACTCAAGTCATCCTGAGGTAAGGATCCTTTCTCAGCTGCGACAGGACATTGCCCAACTCCCACAACATCGAATAGCGGTGCTCTCAAAGACAGCGGAGGCTCGGGTCCTGATCCATCGGTGCCTCACGTGTGACTTCTGGACTTTCGATCATACTAAAGTCAAGTCACACTTCCGTCAGGCGCATCCTAAGGACTGGTCAAGGCTGCACAAGCGCGCAGTCTCTATTTGTCAGGGTTTCTCGCCTCACCTTGCCAAGGGACACCCGTGCTCATTCTGCGGTTACAAGGTCTACGATCGCAGACTGCACCCGGAGCAATGCCCTGTGCTTTATCAGGTTAGCACACAGTGGCTGCGAGGGCAACCGGAGGCTGAGGAAGCTGCTACTGCTCCCCCCTCCAAGCCCCAAGAGAAGTCACTGGCCCACTTCTTTAGGTCACGGTCGAATGGCACAGCCTCCAATCAGTCGAGCACAGCTCGTCAACCCCCGACAGACAAGCAGGAGTCCATTTCGCAGTCCTCTGGACATGCGGCAATGCGACCTGAAGGAGTGCACAAGCGCGCTCTGACTAACACGTCAAACTCGTGTTACGCTAATGCCCTGTTCCAGGCTCTGCATCAGATCTCGAGCTTTGGGTATGATCTAGGTGCTCTCCAGTCCGTCCTGTCCCATCTAGGAGACGAGCGAGCCCCCAGATTACTGAACCTGTTCGGCCTGTTTGAATTTCGCCATGCTATTTCAGGCTGGCGACTGGACGGCAGACAGCATGACGTTTCAGAGCTGCTTCTACATATGCAGTCCAAGCCTTTAGGCTCCCTCCAACAAACACAGTGGCAGGGTCGTACAGACGGTGCAGTTGAGGATTCAGACGTAGGAGTCAGCCCTCTCCTCCTTCCCCTTCCGTCTGGTCCTTTGTCACTATCGACTTGCTTACGGCTGTGGGAATCCCAGACCTTTTCCCGTGCACTTGTCTGGTCACCTGAACTCCTAGCAATTGTGATTTGCCGCTGGCAGGATGGAGTCAAGAACACTCAGCCATGCCTTTGGTCAGGCCGCACCACGGTGCCCGTATGGACCTCAAGCGATGCTCGAACCCAGCGTCTCTATCAGGTCATAGCAGGAGTTGCCCACTTTGGGGACTCCCTTGCTTCTGGGCACTACCGTGCTTTTTGGCCGGAGGACCCCGCGGATGCAACCTCTCAGGTTTGGATCTCTGATGACTACAGACTCCCGGAAAAGGCCTCCGCGGCCTTGAACCTGTCCATCTCCAGGAATGTCTACATGCTTTTCTTGCAACGAATTCGCTAGCATCATCGTTAGGTGATGCATTCCGGCCCAGCTTCGTCCTCACGGGCAACGCGGGGCGCCCGTGCGTGAGAAGCCTATAGTCAATTGGAAGTTGGCATAGGCCGCCTCACGTCAAGGCCAAGTGCGTCCTGAGCGCACGCGGACATGCACACACCGTAATTCTTTTTCCTCTCAATCAGCTCGCCCTCTTTTTGTATAGCTTCCAATCCGACCACTAGGCCGGCATGACCGCTTCCCCCGTCGCAGTCAAGAGTCCGGAGCACAAACGCTCCCGAAACGGCACGGACTATGAGGACGCATCGGGAATGGATTTTTCTGAAGAACCTCCTCTCGAGTCTCTCTCGCCTGCGGCCAAGGCCGCTGCCCTGCCGAGGCAACAAGACCAACCGCGCCGCAAATCCGTCCCGAGGCAGAAAGGTCCTGGGGCGGTCCAAGGGCTCGGGCAAGGCACCCAGCCACGAGCACAATCAGGTGCCATCCAGGCGCTGAGCCCGGAAGAGCTTACCAAAGCATTCCTTGTGCACGACGACCAAATGAGTCTGCTGCAACACCAGCTGTCATTGGTGTACAAACTTCCTCAAGACCATCAACTCTCGAAGGCCTTAGTTGCGTCCGTGAAATCCTGGCAGGGAGGTTTGAAGAAGCTGCGCCAAGGAGAACCTCACCCCGAGGGATCATGCTCTAATGCGGTCTCCCTAGTTCTTCTTCATGAACTGACCAAGGGCAACCCTCCAGAACACGTGGACAAGACGGAGTACGGCAAGCTTCTGAAGGTGGTTGACTCCATGATCAACATCACCACAGACAAGACCAAGCTGGCACAGGACATAGTGCACTGCTCAGCTAAGCCCAACAAGCTCAAGACTCACGTTATCCTTGATTTCAGGGTGGCTATCTACTCAGACCTCCTGCCATTCCTCTCCCTTCTCGCCTCCCTCTTTGACTCCCACGACGGCTTTGAACGCCTGGGACGAAAGGCGCCGGGAGGACTGGCTCGCAAAGCTCGAGGCCGTCCCTGAGTTTGGCCTAGCTGAAGCACACAGTGCACTAACTCCCTCAGCACAGCTGATGTTCTGGACAGTCTTGCACACTTGACTTTCGTACAGGGTACCTAGCATTGATGCTGATTCTTTCAACAAAGTTCCAGCTGCGCATCAAAACGCAGGGGGCCCTTCGAGAGAAATTCATACCGATCTACTCAACTTCCTGAGCGCCAGCCTGGCTCGAGCCTCTAGCACTATGGATCTCACACGGTTTTCGGACCTACCGGGCCCTGACCAAGTCCCACACTTTCTGAATCTGGTACATCAGCTGGACGAGATTCTCAAGCGCAAGGCCTCGCAACTATACACAGACCCTGGCTCGGCGTCTTCTACCAGTTCTCAGCCTGCTGAACGATGCACTCTGCCCTCTGGCAAAGCCCGTCCTCCAACACCGCCAGCTCCTAAACATCGACGAACTGACGCGGCTTCGGACCAGGACGCTAAGTAAGCATCTTCAGAGAACTAGGCACTGCCGGAGGACCCAGCTACCAGCGAGCAAAACTCATTGCCATGTGTTTTCCTGCATTCGCCCTCAGCTGCTTTTCTACTAGATCACAGGGCTCAAGCTACCAGTGGCAGGTAGCACACAGTGCAGCACGGATTCGTCACAGACGATATCTCCCACTCACGCTGGGATGGATCGTGCTCCCTATCCTGATGGAGTGCATGAGGCTCTTGGTCGGAGCCACATGCCTGGACTTCGACGACCGGTTGACCCCCAAGTGACTGCCGCCATCTCACCAGAGCTCCTAGGCGTGAAAATCGCCAAGGGGTACGCCAGCGCGGTCTTCAATTCCAGTGCTGCAAACTTTGTGCTCAAGAAAGTCACGCGGCCACAGGAAGAGTACATGGCCAGAAGAGAGTTTAGCAGATTATCGCGCTTCCCGCCGATCAATACCATCATCGAGGCCTTCTGGCAGCAAGGCCCAACGCTGTTACTGCCACGATTGTACCCTGCCCATATCCCCTCCATGACAACGGACCATGTCGTCAATCTCGTTGCTGACATCCGGTCTGCCCTCAATGCAGTGCATTCCAGCCAGTTGGTTCACGCGGACATCCACATGGGCAACATCATGGTTCGCTATGACCCCCCTACCTATGTCTTGATCGATTTTGGAGGAACGGCGGGAGAAAGTGTTTATCCTCTCAGCTTGGGCTACGGCGCCCTCGGCCAGGGAGGAGTGCTTCATCGTCCTCCTCACGAGCTCATGGAGCGACCCACCAGGACCGTCAGAGGCGACTACTACAGGCTCAGCAAGACGATCTCCGCCGAGGTCATGGGCAACAAGTGCTGGCGCAATACTGCGTCGGGCTTCCCGATGCCCCCAAAACTCCCCAAACACCTGCGCGTCGAGCTGGCAGAATGGGAGAACCTCGCTGGCCTTACTCCACCCAAATGGCCAGAATCTGCCTTTCCCGGAGGAAGCTGGTACGAGACTGCCATCGACCCCTCGATTACAGTGCAGGCCGGCTTGTACGATGAAACCGGCAATGTTCGTCTGGCCACTGCCGTTTTCTCCTACTCCAGGCAGCAAAAATCCAATGCTTCCGGGCTCTTTGGGCCAGAAGACCCCACACGGGCCTCTCTTGACTCCGGAAGCTGGGAGGAATCTGCCGCTTACGCTCGGTTCTTTCTATCTTGCAGGCTCCGGACCATGGGCAGCCACATCCGGACTATGTACACAGAGGTACTGCCGTACTAAAAGTACAGCAACCAGGACGGCTATCTCATGCTGGAGAATCCCCTCGAGCATTCTCCGCCTCCACCACCTCCCCCGGCTGCCAGCTCGAACGAGCCAGCGCCCTCGACACCGGCTACTGAGCTGCAGGGCATTTGGGCGGAAATGGACTAGGCTTCAATCGAAGGACACAGTCCACCCAGCGGCATATGGCACAGCCTCCGCCACGCGGCTACTGTAACCATTTTGTCGCGGAATAGGACACAGTCCAAAACTACCTGAGTCACAGACTCCGTCCCAATGCTTACAGCACTGGCCTTAGCCCGAGGAAAACCTGAGCATATGTCTTGAGCGCAGTTGTCTGCACAACCCAGCTGCCGTTCGCTTGAGCTCGGCTTAGTATCGATTACTGACCTTCCACTTGCGCGTGCGCACATGGCTGGTGAAGATGACGGCCCAATCCGGGCCATCTCCTTTCCCGCTGTGATCTTCGCAGACTACATGGAGGACTACCTCACTCTTTCGGCGCTGAAGTTGTACTGCGAGGAGGCCCAAGTGTCCCTGCCGCCGGCAGCGGGAACATGGCCCTCCAATGACATCACGGCATGGGCACACAAAGCTCTCCCACCCCTACAGTGGCAGCAATTCGAGAAATATCTAGATTCCATGACTACCATGACCTGCTTCGATGCAGAGGAAGGCTGCTTGGTCAATCCCATCCCACACGGAGGACTATTACACAGGGTGCCCAAGGCAGAGCAGATAGCCAGCAGCTGTATCACTTCTCGCTGTCTTTCCATCTGGTCATCGGTCCGTCAGGTTCTGCAGCACCTACCTTTCGAGGCCCACGACAGATGGGAGTACGCTCCCCGAGCGGCCGGCTCTTCATGCGGCCAGCGCTTTCGGGTTGGGGCCTTCTGCCGAGTTCTTCCTGGCCTGCTTAAGGAGACGGTTTCCCATCCTAACGTCACTCGTCTCCTCAACGCCTTCGTGTTCTCATGCCATCCAGAACACCAGTGGACTTCGCTTGAGGTCTTGGCAGATGTGCACTCCCCACCGCACAAAGATACTCGTAACGCTGCATTGGGCACTTTGCTCATCCCGATTTCGATTTTCGACCAAGGTGGCATATGGATCGAAGACCCTGACGGCTGCGACTACCAGGAGATCCCGCACCAGCAGGGGATGATCCGGGGAAGCTGCTTTGACCTCCGCGGTCTTAGCCTCCTCTTCCGGGCGGATGCGCTGTGGCACGCAACTCTACCATGGGAAACCTATACTCGAGTCGTTTTGGCGGCCTACACAGTAAGAGGAGTCTCTCGTTTCTCACCAACGCTGCAACAGCGCCTGACAGAGTTGGGTTTCCGCCTTCCGCTAGGCACTGCAGATGATTAGTTCGAATGGCACAGCCTCTTGAGCTGAGACACAGTCTCTGACCATCTCTGCTCGTCGGTTGAGGTTAAAGCAGAAACTACAGTACATGTGCTTTCTGCTCCGCTGAAACTACGTCACTGCAATTCTTCAGTCCCTCTAGGCTCTAAAGTTCCGCTCTGCCCTGCCTTCGCCAGCCTGCGATGATGGAGGACGCCTTCGTCCAGCGAATCTTTCACTTCCTGACGCCGATGCTCCTAAGCCTCGAATTCTACTTGCAGCTGACGGACCTGGACAGAACCGCCATCGATGGCTCGAGTCGCCAGTCCAGCCTCACAGGACCAGGCCTCACCCCCACCGAAGATTCGTTTCGTAGGGATAGCCGGACAGCAGCCAGAACGGGCCTTCTGAAACTTCTTCAAGAGTGCTTTAACCACTGGCCGGCCCTCTCCATCACCTACATCCCCCCACCTGCGCCAGACACACTGGACCAGACGGGCATGCATCTTATCTACGAGGTCACGCAGCCGCGTCTAAAACAAGTTCGACGACTTGCCACTGTCAATCGAGTCTGGCATGACCTCATATCAGCCATGATATCTGGTCAAGCCCGCATCAATACAGTGGAACTTCTGGTGGCGATGTCACGCTTGCGCAAGTCAGGCTCAGTGTCGATTCGTGAAGGCCGGGACATTTTCTGCCTCCCGGTCTCGATGGCGTTCAGATTGCCGGTCGAGACCCTCACTTCACCTCTAGCTCGCACAGCTCCCCCCGCTGCCTACCGCGCCTCGGGCTTCAATGCCTGGCATGCGCTCCTTTTTGACAGCTATGATGACCTGCAGAATGAGATCGAGCAACAGGACTAAATGTGCCATAAAGGAGTCTAACTTTTTGAAGACAGCAACAGTGCTCACGGCTTGAAAAACTGGGCATCCTCCGTACCAGTAGGAGTTCGTAGGGCGTGCACTTTGAGTTGAGTTACTTCTCGGCACACCCTCTGCCGCCTGCCAGTTTCTGTCAGCTGGCTCTAAGAGTCTCCTAACTGCCATGGACGAGCTCTCCCTGCGCCACGCTATGAAACACCTACTCCCAGGGGTACTCACTCTTGACACTTACGACGCTTCGCCCTACCCCGCCTCCTACTGGAACGATCTGGACCTGCTTCATGATGAAGCTCGTGCCACGCGTGATCGCCTGCGGGATCTACTTCTACGTTGGGCTCGTACGGGCCCCTTCTCGCAGTACTCCATTATCGGCGACACACTCAGGATCGACCACAATGGAGTGCGTGCTCAGCTCGGCATTGTCAATCTTAATCTGCTACAGGCTATACCGCTTGCGGCGGTCTGCCGTGCGTGGTACTCCCAAATCGCTCGACTCATTGACGGCAAACCCTGGATTGGGGTATGGAGAGCCTACATCCATCTGCGAAAGCAAGGAGCAGGAGTGTTCATTGAAGTTCTGCCGGATCAAGCTGGTACCCTCTCGAGGGAGGCCATCAGCGTCCACTATGACACTATGAGCAGGTGCACTTCATTCCGACCTCAGTCTTGCGTCGCCCTCTTTAGGTCAGATGGCACAGCCTCCAGCCATTTGGTCACAGACCATACGACGCGCCGGGCTTTTCTACTCCTAAAAAGGCAAATCCGTTCAGCGTTGCGGCTCAGCGTTGCAGCTCACTGGTTCGTGCTAAAAGTAGGATTCTCTGCAGTCATTTCTCGGTTTGCTCTCAGCTGCCCTGCCAACCATAGTGGATGTCATCCTTTCATGTCGCCGCGCTTTCCTTCATCATCCCCGAAGTGGTCGTTGTGGACTTCTACTCGGACTACGGTTTGGACAGGGACATGCTGGAAACCGACATCGCTGCATATAGACCCCCCAGCACTCTCGTTCCCATACTGCGGCTCAGGGACGAGATCCATGAGCAAGCACGCCTCTGGGCCTTCCGCCGCTTACATGAAGGCCTAGCTGTCTTCGTGCAACGGTACGTAGACACGGACTACGACCAGCAGGGCGTCCATGTCAGACTGGCAATACCGCAACCAGACTTGCTGACGGCCATCTCAATGGCGTCGGTTAGCAGATCCTGGTGCGCAGCAGTGCTCTCCCTGGTTCAGCATAAGCTCTTTGTAAGTCCACACCGTACGGCCAGGGCAGCTATGTTTCTTGACCTACGTGTCATGGTCCAGTCCTTTGACACGCCCCAGTGGCACCTCGCGTCCGAAGAGCTCACCATCCACATTCAGCACAGCAAGCAGGTTGTGGTGCAGAAATTCCGGAATCCTCTCAATCCCGCTGGGCCAACGGCAACCATCAGCAGAGACGAAGAGGTAACCAGAGTTCTCTATGATCACTACTACCGTCTTTTCTGAGCACTTGTGAGCCACAGGGAGGTCACTGACTCATGTAAGGAATGTGGCACAGCCTCCGATCAGGTGTGGCACAGCCACCCAGCTCGTCACAGTATGAGATGTGCTGCCCATCTGCCCAGAGAAATTGACCTTGCAGCATGCCAGAACCCGGCTACTGCTGCAATATCGTTTGCTCTGTCCTGCGATCCGAGGTCTCAGCTACTACAAGGCACCAGCAGTCTCTGCTCGCGTGCCCTCTGCTGATGTTCTTTGTTTCCAGTTGTCCTGCGTTGCCTGAGCTTTGTGCTTGGACATAAGGCTCTGCAAAGCTGTGCATGCATACCGCAGCTGTCAGTTCGAACTGTCGTTACAGTAAGCAGCAGCAGAAGCACCGCAGCTTGCACTAAAGTCATGCCTTGCAGAAGCTAAAACTTCGGAACAAACTGCGACTCCGCGAAGAGCACAGCTCACCTCCTGGCCGCGTGTCACAGACTCTGGCCCATCAGCTTCAGCTGAGACCATGGACAACCCTCCCAGTTTGGGACCCTTCCTGGTGCTCAGTGACAGCACTTTGCAGCACATGCTGCGGGGACACACGTACGGAGTGTTTCCACTGCTGACGGGACAGGTCTTAAGTTGTCCCGGCGCCGCCCTCAACATCTCTGCCGGCAGCGTCCCCTCCATCATGGAGCTTCTCCACTGGCAATTTGGCCTCTTCGGGCCGCACAAATTCAAGGCGGCAGTTCAGAGTCAGCCGGTGGCCTCCATTTTGGAGAGCCACCTTGACGGACAAATCAACGTTCGCTTCATTCCGCTGTCAAGAAGCTTGCGCCCGGAGAAGCAAATCAATTATGACTACCTGATAGACGGCAGGGTCCAATATGGATTTGCGGACAAGAACCTGCCAAATCAGGAAATCATGGATTTGGCACAGATGCCTGGTGTAGGAGGGGTAGAATGGCTCTACAACTCCAAGAATCTCCACTTCCGCCCTGATGTTGCGGACATCGTCATCCCGGCACTTGTCACAAGAGCCATTGAGGAAATGCGCAACACCCCAGGACTGCCTGTCCTCGTGGTTGCTGGCTGGAATGCCCGCCAGCAGGACATGCATGTCGAAATGCTTGCTGCCCAGGCTCTGTCACAATGCCGAACTGTCCGGGATCTTTCGGAGGTAGCCATGCAGTACGGACATGGCCCCTGGGGGATGCGCTTCACGCATCTCCCAGAATGGGAGGCCACCCCCGTCCCGGCCCTCCTCTTCCAGACCTACGTTCACGACGAAAAGCCGGAGCCAGCCCAAGTTGCGGCCAAAATGTTTGCCGGCTTCACCCGAAAATTCTGTGATGATGGTGTCCTTCGGGCTACCCTGCGGCAACTTGCCGGCAAGTACGGCTCCAATCTGCTGGATCGCCTCAGTCAGCCAGCTCACAGAGCAGACGTGTTCCGCTACGTCTACCACTACCAGCACGGCGGCCTCTATGTCGATATCAAATGTGGCTTTGTGGTACCCTGGGAACAGGTACTCAAGCTTCTAGCAGCAGATTGGAGCACAGCTCACTCAACGAAGGCAGGTGAAGTGGGTCACAGACCCTCCCCACCTGGCCAACTCCCAAATGAGTTCATGGTCATGGCCATTGGAGTCAAAGGAGATCACATCTTTCAAGGCATCATCTATGGCAAGCCCAGACACCCTTTGATGAGGGAAGCCATACAGCACGCCTTCAGCCGTCAGGTTATGACAGCGAAGGCGAACTTGGAATACATGACCTTCTGCAAATTTCTCTGGCAGATCTTGGGTCGAGACCTTGGACACTCCCCCCAAGCGGGATGGAATGTTTCCACCAAATTTGGCCCCATCTACCTGTTCTTGGAGCGCTGGGACAAGCGACTGAAGAACAAAAAGTACGACAATGATGGCCACTACTTCGTGACTACCAACAACACGACAGTCGCCTACACCAGGTGCTGGAAGTGGCTGAAGGGATTTCAGGGAGACCCCACCACCAAAGAACGAACCGATCGCATGCTGCAGAGCCAGCTCCCCGACATCTCCCTGGAAATCCAGTCTGATAGACCCGAAGAGCACAGCTCACCACAGCCACTTAGGTCACAGACCACGGCAACCGCCATATCGGCTCCCCCTCCTCCCACTCAGGAGGATATTGAAACTTATGTAGCCGATAGCATCCAGCACAACTCCTTTGCAGAGATCATGGCCACGGTCCGTGAGACCCACCACTATAACCAAGACCTTACAGAGCAGGATGTGCTGGAGCTCATCCCTCGCGGATTGGGGCAAGTGGAAGTTTCAGGAGACATGTGGCTATGCTGTTTGCACTGCCGGAAGCACAACAGGCAGGTGCAATTCAGTACTAGTCACGGCCTCAAAAACCACTTTGTCACGCAGAAGCATAACCCGACACCCAGCGCCACGCCGGCATCCGAGACACCTCCTCCTCCCCCTCCCCCAAAGCTCCCACAGGAGATTCCTCTCCCCCCCAGCAGTACCAGGACCAGAGGTACAGACAAAGCAGCCGGCTTTGAGCTGCCGCCTTCCCCCCCGTGCCCTTTCACTTCCTCAGCAGCTGAAAAGGCAGCTTTCAAAGCAAGCCAAGCAGAAACACCGAAGGCGGCCCCAGCGCTTCCGGCCAAGGCCCCACCAACGGTGCCCACCCCTTGCCCTCAGCCTCCAGCTTCCTCCTCGGCAGCTCCAGCTCCCCCTCCGGCGATCCCTGTTTCCCCGATCCCTCCGCACCCTCCCAAGTCCGTTTCTCCTCCCTGCCACCCAGGCTGCTCCGCGTTCCCACACGCCCCCTCCTCCTTCTTCCCGCCCCCCGTCAGCATATGAGCCTCCGGAATCCAATGCGGAACTCGTCGGCTATGTCCCACAGCCGGCTCCACAACAGACAGTACGCTACACGCGGCAGGAGCTGGCTCAGCTGCTGAGCTCCCAGTCCCACCAGGACTGGATTCGGGCCTTGGCTTCCATCAACATCCTGGTGGCTCCGGTCATTCTTGGCGGCCTCACCAACCATGAGCAACAGACCCTTTGGTCTACCAGGATGGAAGCACTCCGCGAAGTTCCCCCGCTGTTCTCTGCCATCAAGTCGGTTAGGACGCAAACAGGCCTCACATGGGACACCGCCATGTCGGTGAGGCGGGTCCTCACCAGTGATGGGAAGGTCACCATAGCCACAGGCGCGGGAGACGCCTATCGCGAGCTGGATGCCCCCACAAAGGTGCATGGCCTTATCCATGCCTGCTTCAACAAGATGTGGGACGAAAAGGCCTTTCAGCAGCACTTCCCCTCGTGGGTCGAGTTCAACATGATCGCCACCACCATCGTGGCCGTCTACAATGAGACGGCCAAATCAGCCGGACTCCCAGCTCGTGTCTTTAGGGTCAAACCCGACAAAAATGCCTACTCCATCATGAAGATGCGGATCCAGCACGACAAGGGGCACGAGGAGGACAAGCGCATGGCCAAACTGGCTGCTGCTGCCCCCAACAAGCGCCCACAGATGCAGGCGGCTGACACAGAAGGCAAGCGACAGCGTGACGGCCCCTCCTCATCTTCCTCGTCCCAATGGGCCAGACAGGCACGCTCATCTCAAGATGACGACTGGGACTGGTGGCAACAGTGGTCCTGGCACAGTTACTCTCAGCAGTGGCCAAAAGGTCATGACCAGTGAGGGCAGGAATATGTCACAGACTCTTTGCTCCCTTATGTCACAGACTCAGGGAATTCGGCACTCTTCCGACGCTTAGCAAATCTCTTCGGAAGCCTGTGACCCGCGTGCTTAACTCGACTAAAACAGCATTTCGCTCTTCAGCGAGTTGCTACGTCCAACCTGCCCAAAGCATCACTCCACCGGAGTTGTTTTCAGGTACATGCGGTCATGCACACATGACCCTTACGGCCTTCTGTCCTCAACATGAGTAATCCGTGTGGGACGCCACGAGACGGATACTCCAGGTGTCGGCTTCGTCCGAGGTACGGCCTAATTGTTGAGACAGGTGCACAGACGGACGCGTCTGCTCACACCAAGGTGTCGGAGGAGGAAGCTTTTGTAGTAGTAGTCTGTCAAGTTTGAGCTGATTAGAGAGATCTGAGCGATGCATGCTAGAAGCAGTTTCACGAGTGCACGAGACCAAAGGCGCCCGCAAAGCGCAGAGCACGCTCGCGCAGCGTTCAATTGAAAAATAGTAGTAGTAGTAGTAGTAGTAGTAGTAGTAGTAGTAGTAGTAGTAGTAGTAGTAGTAGTAGTAGTAGTAGTAATTAGTAGTAGTAGTAGTCGTAGTAGTAGCAGTAGTAGTAGTAGTAGCAGCAGTAGCAGTAGCAGTAGCAGGAGCACTAGCAGCAGCACTAGCAGCACTAGCAGCAGCAGCACTAGCAGCAGCAGGAGGAGCAGGAGCAGGAGCAGGAGCAGGAGCAGGAGCAGGAGCAGGAGCAGGAGCAGGAGCAGGAGCAGAAGCAGTCGTCGAGCTAGTTGTCAGTCGTCCTCGTCACAGTACGATGGGAATGGTAGTTGTAGTCATGGTCGTTGTTGGTGGTGGTCGTGGTCGCAACTTGTGGCGATCGTAATGCCTCCTGCTCGCAGTCGTGAGGTTCGTGCTATGCTAGGAAGACTCAGAACGTCGATACAGCAAGGAGGGCCCAGTGCTGCATGCGGATCGAGCTTCGGGGTCGATTTTTGCGCAAGCCCAACATCGCCCTTGCAACTAAGTCTCTAAGTCTCTACGACCTCTTGACCCTAAACCTCGCAATGCCTAGACCTCCGGGTTTTCGGTTCGGGGCGCGACGATTGGAGCCGTTCAGTCCGTTCAGCACTTACGGGCCATTGCAGACACAGCGTCCAACTGTTCTAACGAGCCCTCAAATCCTCGAATCAAGATGTCGGAGCTTCGTAATCAACACGAACCAGTTGATCATATCAAAACCATTTAGAGCCATCTCATCATGATTTGTGTGAGCAGTTCACACGAGAAAGGGTCAGATGCAAGGGCAGGGGCAGGGCTTTCCGGCGATCGTCCCCAAATTCAAGTCTTGACGGTTGGAATGCGCGTTGAGGTGTTGTTCTTTTTCATGCCGGGCACCAAGTTCCGGCAGACGAGGACTGCTAGGTGCAGGTTTTGGAACGTCCAGAACTTTTGGTATCGTGGGCATGGAGCGAGGGTATTGGATTGGAAGTCTCGTGGCTTGGCCATGCTAGTGGCATGTGATGCCCTTCGCATCGGAATGTTGCAAGCAACATGTCTCAGATCCATGCATATCCTGACCTTGCGAATATAGCCCTAAAGATCGGATCTAGACCCGAAGTAGAAATGAGCCGTCAATTGCACGACTGTCCGTGTTGTGCCTTACTTTATGTGTTGCTTGGAAATCTCATTCCCGAACAGAATGCCTCTCTTTCGAGTTGAAGGGAAGCTCCGTGATTTAAAATCCTCGGTGCTGGGTTGTCTTGGCATCAGCGTCTACGGCCCAGGTATGACTTGATCAACATTGGTCGGAGGGGCGGTACAGACATCCAACTCCTCTGGAGTGCTTCTCGGATGAAGCGGGTAGGGGTCGTTAGGTTTGGAAGGTTTTTGCTTTCTGTCAACAGGTCCACGATAAAGAGATGTTCTGAAGATGACTTTAATTTAAGCATTCAAGATGCACCACATATCCATGGGTTGGTCCAATAAATAGTTTAGTACGATGTAATTTAACCGTCTCGTTGCATACTAGCAGAATCTCCTTAGAGGCTTGTGCAATGTATTGGATGGTTTGTTTTTTGAAAAAGAAAATCGTTGCAAGGACCGTTCTCAAGCAGCACTTGGAACACGATATGATTGGACCCAGGGATAGCAAGCTCCGAACATCCCGTGGTGATCTTCTTCAGTTCACATCGAGGTAGAGTAAACATCAGTTGCCATCCAAGACGATGTTGATTGTTCTACTTACTTACGACTAATTTACTTCCAAGTCGAGGACTTTCATTGGCCAACGACGTAGTCCAGTCCAGTTCAGTCCAGGCTCGCTCAGTGTAGTCTGGTCTAGCTTAGTTTAGTTTAGTCTCAGGAACATTAAATCCGATCCCAGAAACATGAAATCCCGATTTTCCGATTTGGGGGTGCTCAAGGAGAAACAAGCAAATCCTGATTTATTTGGGCCGTTTGGGTAGCAGGCCCGGCATGGAGTGGAGCGTCGCGCCACGTTCATGGGTTAATTAGATCATCAGTTAATTGTGTTGGGCCTCAGCGGTCCAAGACGGCCCGATGCCTTGCAATCAACTCCGGAGTTGAGTTGTTTTTTAACTCTTGGATTCACTGCCTTCGCGGAGCCAAAGGAGTGAAGGTGTACAAACTCGTGAATTTGAGACTAGATTTGAGACGTTCTTGAATCCTAAACCCCTTCTAAAGATATCTAAAGTCAAAGACCAAAGTGACGTAAAATTGGGGGGCCTCAATCCTGGCTTCTGTGTCTCCGCGTGTTGAGGTTCTTCGTGCCGTGGCAAACGAGTGCGTGCTGCTGCTCACAATTCTCTGTCTGCGGCTCAGCGCAGCTGTGGCCTCACCAGCAGCGACAGTTCCAAGAGCTGCTGAGACCACTGCCCAGACATCAGCCGACAAAGATGGTCACGATGTACACTAGCACCCTTCCCCGCATCCAAACATCATCTAGGGTCTTGTGCAGGCAATGCCAGCTTGGACAAGCAGATTTGATCATGGCAGTGCCTGCTTCCGCCAAGGCCATGAATTTGGGCACGGCAACATGGCCAGATATCTGGGTGGCGAGATCAGCCGCTGAGCTCACTTCATTCTCCTGTGCGTTCGGGTTTGGCATCTATGACCACGGCGGCAAAGCTTGCATGGGCGTGCTGTCTCTTTCATGCCTGCTGCCAGCCCAGGCCACATCTTGCTTTGGGTTTTCGGTGGAATTTGTTTCCACACCCGACCACGTGACCTGGCTGCGCTCAAATTAAGGGCGGGGCCTGCAATGGTGTCGTCAGGGTTCGAGATGACGTTGATGGTGCAAGTGGTGATGACGAAGAAGCCGGCTGCAGCACCAACTGCTGCTTCCACAGCTGCTGCTGCTTCGGCTGCTTCTCTTGCTCTTGCCACTGGTGGCGATCACGTGTCGTTGCCGCTGCTGAGGAGGACCATGGCCATGGTGAAGAAACTATGAGGGAGCTGGTTTTGCTTCGATTGCGGCTGCTCATGCCGAAGAGCAGCAGCACCACCGCCACCACCAGCACCACGTCACCGACACCGCCACCATCACCGCCGCACACCACCACCACCGCCACCACGACCGGGCATTACCGCCCCTCCTGCTGCTGCTGCTGCTGCTGCTGCTGCTGCACGACGCTGACACCGCAGACGATGACGAGAAGATTGGAGCATCCGAGACAAGCATGCCAAACTTCTTCTGCTTCTACTCTTACTACTACTTCTGCTACTTCCACTACTACTACTACTACTACTACTACTACTACTACTACTGCTACTGCTACTGCTACTGCTACTGCTACTGCTACTGCTACTGCTACTGCTACTGCTACTGCTACTGCTACTGCTACTGCTACTGCTACTGCTACTGCTACTACTACTACTACTACTACTACTACTACTACTACTACTACTACTACTACTACTACTACTACTACTACAGTACGAAAATAGTATACAGACACAACAACCAATCAACGTCATCTCGACAGTCACGCCCGTCCTCAGCTTTCTCTCGCTGTTTGCTGGCATACTGGAAGAATCGATGTCTTCAAACTCTGGTTCATTAGCATCACCATGACCATCATCCTCAGTGTTATCACCAACGAGGGCATCCTTTCCAAACCTCTTCGCCATCTCCAGCAATAACATAACCATGCAAATCCGTAGAACTGGACAGCTGCTGAGGTGATGTCAGATTTGCTTGCGCATCATGTCAGGTTGTCAGGTTTTATGCGTGTTCTAGCTCCCCGAAATCACTGAGGGAATTCCCCTGCAAAATCCAATACGGTGAGTTGCGCTCCCGCCACATCTAGGGGTTTTGCATTTTCCACATTGACGGTGTGGATTTTGGAATCATTGGGTAGTCTTCCGCACGGTGCACTTGGAATGGTTCTTTGGATGTAGGGCTAAGACTATCTTGGACTGCGGGGTGCAATTTGAGTCCACTGTTGCTAGAAATCGGCTTCCTCGGGAACTTCTCGGCAAGCCCAGGCAACGACTCCGCGGACAACACGGCAGCTTGACGTGACAACGCTCCTGAAGCCTTCAGAAGCCAAACTCAACCTCCAAAGAAAGTCGTGCTGTGCGGAACGGAGCTGTCGGAGAGCAGATTTGCGATTCGGACTCACCCAGAGTGTGGATTCAGGGGCAGCATCTTTACATGCGGTGCTGAAGCTAACGCATAAATCAGCCTGGTTCAGAAAAAGATGGCTTTCTGGGTGGAAGACACGGTGTTCCCGCAAGTGGTGCAAGTTGAACGGTGACATGCTGGTTCGATCTCGTTTGTTGGTGACATCACGTCATCGCTGTCCTGTGGCAGATTCTCCTGAAAAACGACTTGATGGTGGTTGCCGCAGGCTGCGCAGGGAGGACATAGTATTTGATGACGCAGCATGGCGTGTGCAACGTTCGAATTGAAACTGCCATGGCCTCAGGGTGCCGGTGAGTTCCACGGGCGTGCTTCTGAAACTCTGCATCCCATGCCCCCTACGTCCCTCAAATCCTGCCCAATCTGCAGCAACGCTACGGACTCAGCAGAAAGCCCTCTCCCATGGAGGCCCCTCCACGCACTTCGTCCAAGCGCCTCTTTGGGGCCTCGTACTTTGGCTCCTCTACGTTTGCATCGAAGCACAGGCCCAGCGGATTTCCTGGATTTCGAGTCTTGTCCGTCCTTTTACACATGTATTCTTAGCCTTCGTGGGAAATGCGAAGGCACAGAATTGAGATTAGGCTACATGCCAGAGGCAGAAAAATCGATGACACTACACCGGCTGCTGCGGTCTTTGGCCATTTCAGGGGAAGAAGTGGATTTTGTAGTCTTTCAGGAGTTAGCCTTGCTTTTGCTCCGTAAAATCGAAGCTCCCGGCTCCTGGCCACCGCCTTTCAGAGTCCCTACGTCTTTGCTCCGCTGATCCGAGCGGAAACCGCCCAGGGCGGCTCAACGGGCTATGCCTCTGCCTGGGCTGCATTCACCGACTCACTGAATCCACTTGGAGGCTGCTCCAAAGCTTTGCTAATGTCATGTGGGAGTGAGGGCTGCCCTGATTCTGGAGCTCTTGGGTTTTTTTGAGGCTTTCTTATGTTTTTGAGACTTGTGTAAGTCTGGGCACATGCTTCTGCAATTCCTACCTCTATGTTTTTAGCAGCTTCTAGCAGCCTCCGAAAGCCTGTCACTTCCACAGACGACTGCCAAGACAGAGGCGGTGCATCCTGGCTCTGGGTAGAATACACCGTCAACCAGTGGATGGCATTGCTGTGGAGTGTCGTCGCAAGCGCCATCTCCCTCAACGTCGCCACTGGGACAATCAGTGAATCAGGGAATTTGGGGATAAAGCTTGATGTGGGCTCCAGCCCATTGAGGAGATCTCCGTCAAAGTCCTGGATTCAGAGTCCGGCAAAGGCCTCGATCCATGCCCAAGGCTCTGTTCCTCTTCAATGTCTTCTTTCCCATGTACCCCGCCGACGGCGCGAAACTTCTGGTGCTTTGGTTTTGAATTCATTGGAATCCGGCCAAGTGAGCACCGCGATAGGGTTCTTCGTCCCGAAGGAGTGAAAGTTAAAGGGGGTTCTGCCCCAATTCTTGGCAGGGTTTGCATTCCTCAGGCACCGTGCTGCTTGAGTTGGGCATCTGAAGGATGGGAAAGGCTTCATCGTGCGTTTTCTTTGATTGTTTTGCAGGTGGCAGGGTTTAGGAGTGTAGGATTCCATCAAGTTCAGTTGAGACAGTCAGGGTTGCCTGAAGTAAGTTTCGCTTGTACGGGCCCAAGCTCGAAGTGATTCTGGTGAGGGAACATCTGTTGGACTGCCTCTCTCAAAACCCAGGTGACGAGCCTGATGTTCTTCTGCGGCGTTCCAGCGCGGAAGGTCCGCTGCGCGAGCGTTCAGAGATGTAGGCCACAAACCCACTATGCAGATCCTCTTACTGGGACCATCATCCCGAGCCTGCCGTTCTGCTTGTCAGGCTGCCATGGTCCTGATCTGCACGTCCGTTCCCTGCGCCCTCGCCATGATTGCAGCGTGGCAGCCAGAGCTTTAAACCCTCGAAGTCCCACGAATGACCTCCAGCGTCAAAAGAGGAATCAACCCGATTCAGATCCGAAGGAGTCGCTTCGGAAGGCCCTCCGTCGCCTTGCCTCTGAACGGTGAAACGTCCCGAGTCGGCTGCCCTTGTGGAACAACCGAATTTGTGTCAGCTGGAAAATGTTAAGTAGGCCCCCAAGCGGGAGCTTACTTCAGAACACACCTTCAAGAATCGTGATGGCTGCACGGACTGGCGGCAAGGAGTGAAGATCTTGTGAAAAGTACCTAAACATCGAGAGAGATCTCGCAATATATCCCAAATGCAACCACTGCAAGGTCTGTGACGGCTCAACAGTTGCCATGCATGATGCTCTGAACATGGTCATTGTGGAGGCGATGCCAATGCTCCTACCCGTTCTAGCGTCATTCTTTCTGCTACTGCCGTCATAGCTACTAAAGCTTTTGGTGTACCGACGCTCTTGGCGGTTCGGCAGCAACAGCCAGCATTTACAGGAACCCATGCAACCATACTGTCTGCAGCAACGACCATCCTAAATGTCTTGGGACCTCACGGCAAAGAAGTCCCAAAGCCCAATCTCTGGAATCTCCATTCCCGAACCCCGACAACACGATCTGAGGGCTACACCGTTTATGCTCTGTTTGAAGCGGGCGTGCGTGGGCTGGGGCCTCAATGTGCAGCTGTGACACGTTCATTGTCATCATAACGTGGCTTACGGCCCAGCGAATTCATCAGCTACTTGTACCTAATTGGTAGGACTCCTGTTTCTGGTAATGCTCTCAGAATCCGAGATCGCCTGGAGGCACAGGCAGAGCAGGTGGAGAGAGAGTTCTGTTGACCGAGGCTGATGGGTAGCTTGATGGGCTGGATGGGTGTGATGAGTCTGATGGAGGCAGCGCAGCAGTGTTGGGCTGTTGCACAGCGAGATGCTTGAGGGTGCTGGACGGTTGACCACATCCGATCCGGACGACAGGCTCGGAACATCTACAAGCTGCGAAAGGCCCATCCTCCGACTGCTAGAAACTCCTTGAGGTAGGTTTATGGTCGCAGATTCAATCGTGCGCACAAGTGCTGCAACAGCTGCTTGCTTCAGCTGGTACGGAGGTTCTCAAGTTTTTCTTGCTCCTGTGACATGACATGAGGCCCCGCAACTAGACTGTAAACATCAAGTCCTTCACTCTCAGCCGCGCAGTCGAGAAGAGGCCCACATGCGACGTCCTGCATATTCCCAGCCAGGCGCGCCAGCTCCACACTCACCCACTCTTCGAGGCAGGGCACATCGCAGCCACAAGTACAAAGGAACATCAGTAGAAAGAGCAAACGAATAGTATAATGGCATGCAGGTGTATGATGCCTATGTGACCAGTGGCAGCAGCAGCGATAAGAATCATGATCGCGACCGAACTACCTAGAGACCAGGAGTAGGAAAGCCATCACATCCAGTCTTCGAAATGCACTTCTCGTCGAGGCCGCAACTCTTGTTTTTCGCCTTGGATGAGGGTGGTTTCTCCCCACACCTAGGAGCTGAAGTTGAGGTTTGAACCACGCTACAAGCAACAGGTTCTCTTTTTGCCGCAAAGCTGCTCGTTAACAATGAAAGTCGGAGCGCGTAGCCAGGGCAGCTACGGCGCTGAATGCTACCTACTGCCGGTGTTGCTGTCGCTTCTACCAGGATCACGAGCCAACTATTCCTCAGGCCCAGTCCTGCATCCCGTGCTCCAATCGACCCAACCGCTCCTCAGCCATGAACTCGGCATCCTCAACGAAACAGCAAGTCCGCAAGATCCAAGGCCCGAAAACCCGATGTGTTGCAACAACACAATTAAAACCCAGGAAAAATTTACCAACGGCTTTGAGGTCGCCAAGTCCTGGCGGCGCACGGAGCGCGATGCCTTCGGCGTGGTTCATCGGATTAACCAATCCGTCCCCCGGCTCT
Organism: Symbiodinium sp. CCMP2592; assembly: GCA_905221615.1. NCBI lineage: Eukaryota > Dinophyceae > Suessiales > Symbiodiniaceae > Symbiodinium > Symbiodinium sp. CCMP2592. The sequence continues at coordinate 178,878 of CAJNDT010000002.1, forward strand.
GGATGTTGGGATTACAACCGAAAAACTACCTAGTCGCAGTACTCCAAGTAACAGCCGCAACTTTGCTGACCTACACACACACACAGGCAGAGACACAGAGACAGAGACGGAGAGAGAGTGAGAGAGACAGAGACAGACAGACAGTCAGACAGTCAGACAGTCAGACAGTCAGGCAGTCAGGCAGTCAGGCAGTCACAGACAGACAGAGAGACACCCACCCATCCACCCACCCCCACCCACCACTAGCACCATAAGCACCACTAGCACCACAAGCACCACCAGCACCACTAGCACGATTAGCACCACTAGCACCACCAGCACCACTAGCACGACTAGCGCCACCAGCACCACCAGCACCACTAGCATTACTAGCACCACCGGCACCGCTAGCACCACTAGCACCACTAGCAGCACTAGCACCACTAGCACAAGCGGCACCACTGGCACGCTGCCACTAGCGCCACTAGCGCCAGTAGCACCACTAGCACCGCTAGCACAGCCAGCACCGCTAGCACTGCTAGCACCACCAGCACCACCAGCACCACTTGCACCAGCCCCAGCACCACCAGCACCACGATGGTGGTCACCACATTCATCAGGTTGATTACGTTCATGAGTTTCACTTTTTTTCATTAACAAACTCTTGGGGCCAAGGATTTTGAACTTACGAGTTTGTTGCTACAACCTAGTACAAGCGCCAAAACCCGGCATCCGAAACCCGGGCATGAACTCAAGGACTTTGATGACGAGGCACCTTTGACAAGTGGTGGTTGGAGGAACTTCTGCAGCTTGTTTCGCTGCCTGGCTTCCGACCTAAAGCAAACCCCCGCATGGGCCCAAATGTTGAAGAACCCTCTGAGCAGAACATCTAGAGCTTGAGTGCCCTGCTACGAGCAGACTTTCGCAGCTAGCGCATGTTCCAAGCTGGCCCGCAATTTGCCAACTCAGGCCCGACCTTAACATCCAAAGCCACTACAACACGCCCCCCTAAACCTTGCAATCCGCAAATAAGCACCTAGCTAGGACGTTTTAGTCCAAGCCTCGTGCAACGTTTTCAACCTACAGAGCCAAACCATGAAAATGCCTTGAAGAGCACCCCTCAACGTTATCTCAAAAGACCGGGAGACCATGGTACGTAGGCATTTGAAGATATTTGAAGGCTCTGTGAAGCTCCTTTAGTTAGACCTTCGCAGCGCGTGCCAACAGTTCAATAGCAGCTTGCTGATAGGAACCGGAAGCTCCGTCAGAGCACCAATCCAACAACAGCAGCAGTCATGATGCCCGCTCAAGCCCAGGACGCTCAGAGCCCACTGAGCAACGGCTGATCGAGTCAAGTTCACGCAGCAGATGTATTTGCCCCTCGGCCCGTGATGAAATGCTTGTCCTTGGGCGAATACAGGTATAATGGGGTTTGGATTCTTCTACGGTTTGTAAGTGATGGGACTGTAGGTTTATCAAGCTTGACGGCAGGAACCTGGAAAGTCCGAGTATCCTGAAGCAACCACATACAGCTGATCAATCCCGCAAACATTGCCACCAGCATTTAAAAGCTTTCGTTTTGGTGAGTCCCCACGCACCACTCGCGCTTCACAACATTGCGAGCAGAACTTCCTTCTGGTGCTTCGTGTGATATAGGAGCCGAAACGCTTCTCTGTCACGTGATCGGTTCTCTTGTGGTCGTCGTCGTAGTCGTCGTAGACGTAGTCGTAGTCGCAGTCGCAGTCGTTGTCGTAGTCGTGGCCCGGTAGCCGTAGCGGTCGTGGTCGTGGTAGAGGTAGGCGTAGTTGTAGTCGTGGTTGTAAGGGTTTTGGTTGTTGTTGCTGCTGCTGTAGCAGCAACAGTAACAGTAGCGGTACTTCAAGGAGGAGTACTAGTAGGAGTAGCAATGGGGGTGGGGCCAGGAGTCAACAGATAATGGGAGTTGTGTTTTTCGTCGCCGCCGGCGTTGTCGTCGTAGTCGTTGTTGTCGTAGCCGTTGTCGTGGCAATACCAGCAGAAGTAGAAGTACAAGTCGAAGAAGGAGGGGTTGTAGTGGTGGAGTAGCAGTAGCAGCCTTTGCAGTAGTAGTGCCAGTAGTGCAGGAGGAGTAGGGTAGCAGTGGCAGGAGCAGGAGCATGGGGAGTAGCAGCGGCAGAGAAGTGCTGGTGGGAACGGCATAAGCGATACAACGGCCATTACAGCAATAGTGACAGTAGCAATGGCCGGCCTGTCTACTATCTTTGCAATGGCCGGTATTCATACTGCTAGTAGACGATTACAGCCTTCCCCTGTCACACCCTGAATCCTGAACCCTCGAGCCCAGAAGACAAAAGGCTGTCCATGCTTCGACTTTGTCGGCTCACGCAGCACCGTCGAGGAGCAGGATGTTTCGGATTCCATGTCTGCATGGCCACAGGGCCTCTTTCGAGGGTCCTTACTGGTTCATGAATCCTAAGCCAGCCCGCTCGTATCGGGAATACTTTGCTCGTACGTCCGCTTTTCCGGTTTCCCGCAGGAGATCGTACCACCACAAGCCGCGGCAACGGGACAACAGTCGGCTTTACGGGCGCAGCGCGATCAGTTTGTACAGAGGACCGTGCACCATGCTTCCTGTTGAAGGCTTCAAGAAGGGTTGAACGGCTTCCAAGCTTCGCTGGATCAGTTGAGCCCGAAAGCCCGCAGGATGGAACAGCAGCGCATGGATCAGGCCCCTCGGCCGAGGGGTTTCCGAGTTTAGGGCTGGGAGGCTGCAGGCTGTAGATGACACTTGCAGGATTGGTGAGTGAAATCTCAGGAAAGATCAGAGTTCCCAGTTGAAACGGGTCATCATTCCCCCAGACCTGACGCCAGGCGCGAACCGTACGGGATCTCACGGCGGAAGAGCGCAGTCCGTCCTCGAGGTGTTGAGATGGCTAGGAACCACTACAGGGCGTCGTCTTAAGCCAAGAGCTTGAAGACGAAAAAGGAAGCATCGGGCCCCCAAAGGGGGTCCGAATTTAGAACAATCAATGTTTGCACAGCGGCAGACCGGACGATGGAGAGCTCCTGGATCATAGGCAAAGCATCGCTCCAATCGATCGCACAGCCTCGGAGAGGTAGCCAGTTTTGCCTGAATGTATGTACGTAGCTTTGTTGGACTGTCACCCTCACAGAATCTTCAAATACCTTTGACGAACTCAACAAACACAAAAAGCCTTTTTCAATAACTTGTCACTCACCCAAAGCCGGTACGCGACCCGACAAGCATTCTTATGAAAGACTCACCGGAGCTGCAACAGAGCCCGAAATGAGGCAGCCAGAATTTCGCGCTTTGGGGTTTGGGGTTTTGGCTCTTGGGTTCATTTTCCAGCGCCTCCGGTGCTCGTTTAGGGTGTACTGCCGATTGGAGGATTTCGGGGTACGTCATCGCCGAGCTGCAGTCTGCACCCTAAGTGCCAACTGCTTTAAAAGGCCGAAGACTTAAAACCCGCCTTGAACCCAAGACTCCACAACCCTGGCCGCACAACCCAAGATATTAGAACCTCACGAACTCCATTGGGGAGATCAGCCTCCTGAAGTTATCCGGCTCTGCCCCGGGAGCTGCGAACTGCTGCGTTGCTTTTCCAAATCTGGCGGAGGTAAGGATTAAGGCGTGTGCTTAGGACATCGGGGCTTCGGGCTCACGAGCTCGCGTTGAGTTTGTTGAGCAGCTGGTGGGATTTTGGCCTGAACTGCAGTCCCGACAGATGATCAGCACTAGGTTGTAGTTGATCGCTGGAGGGCGCCGCACTTGTGCATTTTATGAGTGTATGTCATCAAATCTGATAGCCCAGCAGCAGCACACATGAGGCGGGAGGGCATCAGCCACCGTACCTCCTCTTGGGCGCCTCACATATGCAACTCGCAAAACTCTTGCCACCTTCAAGAGCCCCTCGAGCAAAACAACATGACATCATGTCCATCTCCAAGCAGCGCAGAAAGTTCCAACTTTCTGGCGAACTTGGTCTCCAGACGGCCTCTGCGTTCCTCAACAACAGGAAACACCAGAACAGACACCAACGGACCAACGGTGCGGGCTCTGGACAAAGGCCACATTCCTTCGAACAGCCCCCAAGTGTGATCATGAGTGTCACCGTACCGCACACTTACCACCGTATACAAGCTCAAGATGTGCCCAGTCACCTGCCGTCCACTTGCCAGTGACACAGCACGTGGATAGAGAGGCACGCGCGCTGGCAAAGCGCGCTTGAGGACTCCTAATGACAGACAGCGAACACACAAGCAGACAAACAACTCACTGCTATTTCTACTTCTACTTCTACTTCTACTGTACTTAAACTTCTACTTCTACGTCTACCACTACTACTACTACTACTACTACTACTACTACTACTACTACTACTACTACTACTACTACTACTGCTACTGCTACTGCTACTGCTACTGCTACTGCTACTGCTACTGCTACTGCTACTGCTACTACTGCTACTGCTACTGCTACTGCTACTGCTACTGCTACTGCTACTGCTACTGCTACTGCTACTGCTACTGCTACTGCTACTATTACTACCTACTGCTACTGCTACTGCTACTGCTACTGCTACTGCTACTACGGCTACGGCTACGACTACGACTACGACTACTACTACTGCTGCTACTACTACTACTACTACGACTACTACTACGACGACGACTACTACTTCTACTCCTACTACTACTACTACTACTACTACTACTACTACTACTACTACTACTACTACTATTACTACTACTACTACTACTACTACTACTACTACTACTACTACTACTACTACTACTACTACTACTACTAGTACTACTAGTACTACTAGTACTACTAGTACTACTAGTACTACTAGTACTACTAGTACTACTAGTACTACTACTGCTGCTGCTGCCACTACTCTACTACTACGGCTACTGCCCGTGCTAGGGCTGGTGTGAATGGTAGTGGTTGCAGGTGGTAGTGGAAGTGGGCATTTGGGCCGGGAATGGTGGCACAACTAGCCCACGCTCGAAATGGGAGTGGTAGTGGTAGTGGTGAAAGTGGTGTTAGTGGTGGTAGTAGTCCTCGCCCTCGTCCAAGGTTGATATGATAGGCGAAGGAATGGCACGCCATGGGCTTCCTCCGCCCGTTAGTTAGCTTGTAGGGGGAGGACCTCAGCATGTTCCCGTGCTTGGCGGGGCGTGATCAGCGCACGACGAGAATGCGAACAGAAAAAGGTAGGTGCTGTGGAGAAGCTGCCGGCAGCAGTGGTCTTTCTGTCCAAGCTTCCTGCGAGAATGTAGCTGCCTTTGTGCGCCGAAGCTGTCAGTTGTCGGGGTGGCTACGGGTAGTGCAGATTCCTGCCAGAGAGTTTCATGATCACGATGATCATGCTCGCAGAGATCAAGTAACCAGAAGAACTCCAGGTGAAGATCGATCCCAGTGCAGTGAAACACAAGCTGCTGCCGCCTGGTCGGCATTGACAAGTGGGGTCTGCAGTTCCACAGTCCGGTGAAGGAATATATTGCAGTGTGTGAAGAAGCCTTGAAGATCTGGAATCCTGGAAGCTGCAGCATAGGCTCGGACTGTCCGATGTCTGATCTGCATGGGAGCCGTTTCAGGCACTCACGCTAAAAACTCTTCGGACTGTGCTGGTAGTGCTTATTCTTAATGGTGAACAGAGTACGCCAGATATGCATGCCCGCAAACACTGAAACAAATGCGGGACTTGTAGTTGGTTTCACTTGGCTGATCAAAGTCTGCGAGCTCCTTGTATGAATCATGTTATTTCACATCCCGTCCTGGACGAGCCTCAAGCGCTTGATTGTCCCGTGCGCAGCATTGATTCACGCTCCCTATCTTGTCAGGGCCTGACAATCGCAAACCAAAGAATCCGAAAAGCACTGAGTAAGCACCAGATTCCCGGGCTGAGGACGTGCACTGAGACGATGCGGTACCTCGAGGAGGTCGGACGGCGAGGGCTTGCAGAAGCTCCCTCTGCCATCTCATCACTGCGCATCATTGCGCATGCAGCTTTCAGCGTGCCAGCCCTTTTCTGTCCGGGTTAGGGCTATATAGGGCGTCAGTGCAAAGGTCTTCACCACGCAGCCGCGGCCACGACAGGCGGCCTGTGGGGCACGCATATGCCCATAGAGTCACAGTGAAATACTGTCTTGTGCTTCTGCTCTGTTGCGGCTTCCACGAGCCGTGTTCACGCGTAACTCACTGGTCACCTAAAGATCCATGCGCCACTACTCCGGAACCTGGCTGTTGGGGCTTTACGGTTTAGGATTACGGAGCGTGCAACTCCTCACTCAGCACGCAGCGTCTTTGGTGTGGCTTTTGTCTCAGACAGGTCGGGGCGTGTGCTGTCCTTGCAAGGGGGCTTGATCGCACTTGAAGGTGGGTATCCCTGAGCTCGGAATCCGGGTTCCAGGTGCTGCATTCATTATCCCTGGACTTGGCAGAACTACGCGTGCTGGTTCCTGCCGGGCATCTCAGGCTGTACGATGGTCTAAGCGGGTCGGAGTCGCCCTGCACTGAACGAAACTTCACAAAGAAAAGCACACGAAGACTTCCTTTCAGGTTTAGCCTTGATAGAAGCACCCACTAAAACCAGTTGCTATTTTGACGAGTTGAATTTGGAGACGCTTGCACCTTTCTTGTAAAGCTCTGTTCCTACATAGCCTTGTTATGTCTCTGCGCTGCATCGAACAGCCTCTGTTGCCTTGCAAATGCAAGCGTGCTAGCACAGGCCGTCAATCGATCAGTCAATCTCTTGCAAGATTCGAGAGTCGGATCCTTTCATCTGGCCACTGCTCAAACAAATCAATGCACTCTGGACACCCTGATGGTTTTGTTGTTGAGGTGGTTGCTGTTGTTGTTGGTGGTTGTTGTTGGTGTGAAGTTTCGGTACTTTTAAGTGGAGTCCAGATGCTTGCAACACTGATATGATGAGTATGCAGGTGTATAACAGTCCCCGACAAGCTTTCACAGCCCCGAAACCAGGTCATCGTCTCTTTGCGGAATCCAGGACTTCGAGATCGACATTGGTGCAGTGTCCTGTGTTAAGCAGGGCTCGTAGATCCGGATTCGCTTAAGCGAATAGCTTTCGAAGTCTAGGTTTTGGAGTTCAAGTTGAAAGGATGAAACCAGGGCCTTCCAGGTCTGGAGGGCAGCTTGCTACATACTATCACCACGTCGTTCTTGTGTTTCGGTATTGATGCGACAAGACTCCTGACGAATTCCACTCGTGTTCTGATTGCTGGCACTATGACCATGTTACTTCTACGGCGACGACTACTGCAGCCAACAGGCACTACGGTATGAATTATGCTGCCAACCTCCAAGAAGAAAGCGTTCAACGCGAAACGCAGAGAGCACCAGGCTCAAATCGAACCTGAAACCCGGAAGCGGCTCACGACAGGCAGCGCATCGGGGAAGCCATGGGCCAAACGATCCAAGCCAGCCAGATGAAGGCCAGGCCGTGTGGGTGGCTGTTGTGGCCGCATTCAAGCTCGAAGCCGGCTAGACGGAACCCACGCACTCGATCCTTCAAGACTTCAAGCTGAAGAAACCCTGTGTCAGGAAATCACCTTGTCCACCATGAACGAGCGGTATCCCTTCGTCTTGCTCTCGGGCTTTCTTGAGGGTGTTTGTTGCCGCGTCTGTGGAGGCCGACAACATGAGTAGTACAGGATTTCGATATGTTGTCGCCTGCATGTTTCCCAAAGACTTCGCTGCATAGGTTACTAGAAGAAACGTGATTAACTTCGTCATTCCAAGCGAGGCGCACGTTTGAGCCCATGCCTTCAAAGACCGCTTATTCCTCATCTGCCAAAGCACATCGATCTGTCTGTCTGTCTGCCTGTCTGTCGGCGTTTGTGTGCGTGTGTGTATATATACATATATCTATACCCATGTATGTGTGTATCTGTCTCTGTTCTTATGGCGAAGTCTGTTTCTGTATGATTTCTGAGACATCTTTACCTATGTACCTGTGTATCTCTGTACCTACTATCGATATGTCTATACCTATATCTTTCTCTGCATCTGCGTCTGCACCCACCTACCTACTCGATGTCTTTCTGTCTATCTATCTATGTACCACCGATCCAGCTCACTATCTATCTGCCTATCTGTCCATCTACCTACCTGTCTATCTACCTGTTCACTTATCTACCCGTCTATGTACCTACTCTAATTACGTGTCTCTGTTTCTTTCCATCCTGTCTCTGTATGTATCTTAGAATCTTTCTATCTACTTGTCTGTCTGTCTATCTGTACATGTGTGTGTGCGCACAAAAAATATTTTCTTTTTCATATAGATGGAGGTACATTTGTATATGTTACACGCATCTGTATCTCGTTCTCCTCTGAGAGTTCCTTCGGCTTTTTCCATAACCATCTGTATGCACGTGCTTGCATGATTATGTTTGTGTGGGAGAGCCGGCGTTCTGAGGTTGCACATCTCTCAAAGATCCAGGCACAGCATGTGCATTGACCTGGGAGTGGCTTCTCTGTTCGCACCTCGATTTCAACGTTCAGACTGACCGAAAGCCTAGACCCTTGAAGCGCAGTCGCCGCAATTGCGATCACTCCATAGTCCCACTCCGCAGGCTATCTCTGAGACGGCATCGAAAGAGATGGTCATCGAGGACGAATTGAAGAGGCTTGGTGCTCGAGAGTGCGAACAAACCTAGATCAATGCACTGTTCGTGGCGGCTTGATGCCTAGCCGGTTTGGATGAGAACAGCTACATTTGGAATACTTGAGCAAGAAGTGCTAGATTCATCACCCGAACCTTCTGACGATGCGGGAAGAGGCGCAGCAGTCACAGCAGCAGTCACAGCAGCAGCAACAACAGCAGCCAACCCTCCATAGCTTCACCCAGCAAGCAAATAAAACCCCGCTCTGTAACCTCTGGAAGGATGCAGGATCAGTGGACCAAGTTGAAATTCCAGATCAAGCCGGTTAGTTGTGACCCCAGTGGTATTGTGAGGGTTTTGAGAAGGTTGTTTCTAGGGCTCCATATGGTTTGGAATCGTCGGGGGGTTCCTGGGCCTAGTCATGCGATTCAACTGGCAGCGCAAAGCAGGCTTTCGGCTTTGCAGTATTGGCCCTATCTAGAGTACCTTGGCAAAACTTCAAGGTGCTATTGCAGATTCGCATACGAAGACAGCACAGGTAGCCAACATATACGCCTTTGCCGGGCTTAGCAGGCCGTGCAGATATTTTCATCCGGTCTCCCATTATTTCTGCTACAGGGGCTATGGGCCTGCTTCCGAGAAGTTGATACTGAAGACGCTGATACTAGTGAGTATCCCACTGCTGCTTGGCCAACATATTCCTTTCCATATAGGTTCTGATTTGGAACCTGAATGTGCATCCCTGGACCGAGAGTTATTTCTTGCGCCCTGGGATATGCACCACGAAGATTGAGAGCTTTTGCAGCTCTGAGCCGGAGTCAAACAGCGCCTTGCTGATTGAAGTTAGTTGAAACCTTCCGCAGTCCCAAGCGCCTCGCTCGAAAATACTACAACTAGTGTCAAACCGGACTTGACCTGGGAACACCAGCAACCGTTTTCAATGATCAGCAGCCGTGCGAAGTCGCCGACCGTTCCTCCCTGAAGCCTCGATTTTTCGACTGAAGGCCGTATGGAGGACGGCGAAGCGATTGAGGCCGTGCTGTTGCCCGTTTCTCTCAAGGGGAGCCAAGGGCGGCGAGAGCCTTCGCTTCATGTGCGGCAGTGTGAATTATACGACTCTTGTTTTAAGCATGCGACATGCATGACTTTGGGGGTGGTTGTTGTGCGTGGGCCTAAACCTTTAAGACTCTGGGAGTCAGCTTTGCGGATTGCTGGGTATGCGATATTTAGAGGCATTCAGAATGTGTGACAGGCTCGTTGCGGCGCCAGAGTTTTCACAGTTGTTTTGGACGTCCATGAAGGGCTCAAGAGGCCTCGCAGGGTTTCGTTTGCTTATTGACATTCTGCTTTCGGCCTTCAGGCAACCTTTTCCCAACCGTCTGCAGGGGATGCATGAACTTCTGGTTACTGGTTGCTAATGAGGCACTTGGATCCTTTGTAAGTCATGTTGAGCTCCGCAAGACTTGCCTAGCTTCAGGCTTTTCTGCAAACGTGCGGCTTCAGAGCTCATGAAGACAAGCCAGGACGAAATGCCGACCGTCATGGCCGAATTCCATCACGAGCAGGTTTCCGGGTGAGTTTTGACATTCTCGCCGGATCTTAGTAGCTTTCAGCGGTTTGCTTTTCGCCAGCTTCTCCAGAGACGAGCCGCATGTCTGAGAGCAAGCAGTGGAAATGTGGAAGTGCTTTTCCAAACTTCAGGTCTGGGAACTGATTGCGGAGCAGGCGGCCAAGGCACGAGACCTGAAATGTATGTCAGGCTTCTCGGTGACATCTTCGGTCACAAAAGAGGTTTGCAGGACCAGAGCATGCAGGGATTGTTACAACACAGCCTGGGAGATAACCTGTACCGCATTCTTCCACAGCTTCTGGTGTGCGCTTCCTCATCCTCGCTTCGTTGACCGTGTTCTTGATGCTTTTTTGCAGAGAAGCTTGTCTCAGCTGCATCCTTCTGTTCGGTGTTGCTGCTGGGCCTTGAAATGCATCGGTTGTCCGGGCTGAGCGCGATGTTACATGGTGGATGTCGTTAGTTGGTTCATGCGTCACCGCCGTGTTCGTCAGACAAATGAACACGAAGCCAGGTCAAGCGCATCTAAGCCGATCAAAAAGTCGGAGAGTTCAGCAGTCTCCCGCATCACCTGTCCTCTGCCCTTCCCGAGTTAACCCTCCATGGCGGCGACCGAGTTCTTAAAGGGATGAGCAAATTTTGAAGCGAAATGAACGATCACGTTTTGCAAAGACAAGCTGACCTCGAAGTGTTTTGGGATCGAGCCTGCGAGGAGCCTGTCTCAACTGCTTCTGTAGCGGCGATGCATCGCCGAATTAGAAATCGGAAATCGCTGTGAAGCAACAGCAGACCCACAGCTGTCCGAGATCGGACTTTCAACATTCTGAGATCCATGCCCGAGACCCTTTAAACCCCAAGAAACACAGCCTAAACCCAAGTGGAGGTTCGATCTCTTGGGCACAGACCGAATGCGGCCGTCCACGCCCAGGCTGGTGGACAGAGTTCACTGTCCTTCAGTCTTCGTGTTTTGACTCAACAGGGCTTGTCTGGGCTGGACCGATTTGTCCAAGGCTTGCAGACCACTCGCGAGTGTTGTATGCATGTAGGCATGTATGTGTACATGCATACGAACACACCTTGACCCAGAGGCTCTGGTTGCGCACGATGCCAAGCTCAAGGCAATCTGCGGGTGAAGAGTTTGTTTTTGTGTCTTTGAGGTTGACTTTCGGCCTCAGTGCTTTGGCCGATCAGTGTGGAATTGGCGTTCACGGGAGCAAAAGCAGGCAGTAGCCGAGCCTGGATTCTGGGCCGGGTGGTTGGAAAACGGAGCCGCTTTTTGTCAGACTCGTAGGGTGTCATAGGTAGACCTTGGAAGCCTCATAGACTGCAGGCCATCGGGGAGCTTGTCGACTTGCTCGAGGAGTCCCAGTTTGGTGGGGCAGCCCAGAGTCTTCCCTCTCAGGCTTTTCTTTGGGAGAAGCGATGGTCAGGAGCAGCAGTGATTGGCACCAGTACGACAATCGCGATCAACATCAGCACGAAGGTGTTCAGAAGTAGTCGAGCAACTCTAGTTTCTAGTTGCAGCAAGGGCATTTATGAATGGTCATTCTGCTGTGTCTTGAATGGTCGGCTCGCGGGCGTGGTTCTGTTGCGTGTCGAGTAGATGGAGCACACGGGGAGAACCGTTTCAAACCCAGCGCGAATGAGAATTCCTGAACTTCAAGGCTACCTCGCTGCCCGTGAGCACATGATGAACGAAGGCTTGGTCAAGGCCACTTCCCCGCAAATGATGGGGTGGCCTCTGAGTCCGATTCCGACCTGTGGATGAGCATTGTCTGATGCAGGGCTAGTGACAATGCGAGGAACGGTTCAAACACCCAAGTGGCGATCTAGAGTTTGACAGCGAAGAGCCTATCCTGGAGCCAAACATTTGTGGGTATTGGATGCTTTTGACTTTGCCTTATGGGCTTGACGGCTGGGCCCAAGACCTAGCAGCTCTAGCACCTGCAGCTGGTGCCATCCTGGACTCAAGCCTGAGGACCTGATGCAGCGGGATACCGAGCGGAACAAAGAGTGGAAACGCTCTTTGTCCGGCAATATGGAGGTTCGTTTTTTACGGTAAAAGCCACTGTGATTTCGTTGAGCGTTAACTGGGGAGAGGTCCTGCTGAGCTGGAGTCTCTGGTTTGTGAGTTCTCTTGCTCGCTCCGTCCCTCTCCTTTTTCTTTCTCTCTCTCTCTCTCTCTGCCGTTCTTCGTGTTCGGCCCATGTGCTGGAATGGAGGGTGCGGGAAGTGGAGCCGTCGTGAAGGGGCAGAATGAGCAGAAGAAGTGCAGTTCCGTGTCAGATTCACGATCCTGGAGCCAATCTGTTACTCATGTTGGTGCCACTCCTGGCAATTTCAGCGCCGTTTGCGAGAGCATCAGTTCTCAGATTTTTCGCACCACGGTCGCGATATGCTTCCCAGGCTTCTTCGACGTGGAGAAGCAGTGGCAAGGGATACTGAATCACCTGAGGCGGTCTCCAAAGCATGCTCGAAGTTTCGGATTATTGGCTTAGGGCTTGGCACCTTGCGTCAAGGCTTGTGTCCTGGGTCGATTTCCTGATGCTTCTTGCTGGTCCTACCACTCTTGCGACGGGGTCAGCTTTTTGTGAATTTGCTCAGTGAATATGTCTTCTCTTTGGCGAATGATGAATGGCTTTTAGAGGTAGCGAAAATCTGGATCGCAGGAGCGGCTGGCGGCTGACAAGAAGCCGCACACAACGAGACTCTGAGAGTCATCGAGAAATCCTAATGCAAAACATGTAGAATTGAATCGGGGTTGCACTTGCAGCAGAACATGGCTTCTGTGCTTTCGCGGGAGGTCCGCGCACAGCTACCTCGAGCTCTTGGATCAAAAGATCACCGTGAACTGTCGGGAGGCCTTGCACCAGTTGAGGAAGACTCGAGTTCCGAGCCCGGCTTCGGGCGGCAATCTGCCTAGATGGCCTGTAGACTTCGGCAGTACAGTACGATAAGAAGCCGAGCCCGAAGCCCACGGGCAGGAAGCAGAAGGGTTTGTAACCCGGGCATGGAAGGCCACCGAAGGCACGGTAAGTCAAGGAATAGAGAATTCCTAGGATAGCTTTCCGGAATACGTTCTGAGAACGTGCCCACATTCTTTTGGGAACACCAAGCGTGCAACTGTCTGTGGTTTCGAATATGTTGGGGATGCGAGATCCCAGGATCACCTCGCTTCCTAGTTAGGAAGGACGAGAGGGCCAACCACAAGACGCTGCTGAAGCAGGGACTCTTGGACTGTCTGCATGCGGCTGGATCACTTTGCCTTTATGTTGCCTGCCTCTCCGCGGCTGTGAGCTCATCAAAAACTCGTGTGCCTTCCGCCAGCCGGCAGTGGAGTGAGGCACATGTGCCGTTTGCTTTTGCAGTCATGGGTTACTAGACTTCTGGGTCCTGCAGTGCAGGTCCTCAGGAAGGAGTGAATCAAAGCTGTTGCGGTTGCTGCTCCTTCACCACAATCACTAGGTCCGAGAACCGAGATTCCTTACATCCCCGAGCCAGAAAGCACAAAGCCAGCGAAAGCCCAGAAGGCCCGCCAAGAAATACAACGATAGGCAGCATGCCCGGCGCTCACAGACTTTTACCCTTTTCTGCTTCGACTTGCAGGTAGTTCTGGTGCATGCATGGGTCGGGGCAGCCCAGCGTGTATAGTCGGCATCGCGTTCGTTAGCCTGAGACCCTAAACACCAAACTCCAACCCAGCTCTGGCAGGAAAGCTATTTCCACCGCAATGACCTCCAGCCGCTGGGCCTTTCAAGCCGACCTTGTCACCACCTGTCGTAGAGAGCGGACCCGGGGTTCGTGTTGAATCCGACGATCGCTCAAAGCCGGCAGTGCCTGTGAAGCCGGACAAGCTGAAACCCAAAGAAGCACTGAATCAGCTCGCTCACGCTCCGTCTTTCGCTGAGATCACATGAAGCTTCCCCTCCCCGTGCGCAGCAGCGGACCCAGGAGTCCAAGGCAGGAACGGGAACCAGACGGGAGCGAGACGGGTCTAGGAGCAGAACAACGAGCAAGTGCAGGCGGCAAAAAGAGTACAGGTAGTAAGTCAGTATGCATCAGCATGACCGTCACCTTCGTTGTCGACATTCTCGTCATCACCACCATCATCAAAGTCCGAAGATAAAATAAAATCATCGCCGTCGTTCTCATCGTCATCAGTCTCACCAGCATCACCGGCATCATCACCATCATAGTCCACATCATCAGCAGCGTCGTTCATCGGTGTCACGAGCATCATGTTTGCATCAGTGTTTAGCAGTCTAGCCAAAGAAGGAGCGTGACACGGTCGAGTCTGTGCTCGCGTCGTCGACATGTGGGTTACTGAGACGGTTACTGCTTATGCTTACTGACAACATTCTGTCATGATACTGCGCAAACATACATCATCAAGAGTCGAGTGACTTCAAGTTATTGCGCAGATGGCCGTGGAATCTGGAGAGTTTCTGTATGGCTGTGGTATATAGTGCTTGAAGATGAGACCACTGAGTCGCGCTTTGTTCACTTGGTTAGAGCTCGAATTACTAATGTCTTTTTTTGCCACATCCGTTTTGCGCTTGTGTGTCAGGTCTGACAGCTCGGTGTATGAATGCAGTCCTCTCCTGTTGCAATCGCTTTGGCAGATTGGCCCTAGCTGTGAGTGATGCTTGGTTTTTACAACAAGGCAGTCGACGTAGCTAACGTGGAAAGCTCGATTGGCAAGAGAAACCTAGAGCTTTCGTAGGCGCGAGTGTGACCACGAACGGCAGTTGGAAGTACAAAACATCCTGCACGTTGCGAAAGACGGAGGTGCGACTCGAACACACCGCGCAGCATCGGTGGACAATCTCCTTCAGAGGCTTGTGGAAGGATTCGGAAGTGGGTTCCTGCTCCTTTCCCATTTCCGTGGTAGCTGTATCGTACCGGCAGCAGACATACGACGATGAACAAACGATGATCAAGTAGGTCCGTATGCATCATGGTTTGAATGTCGAAGCATGATAGGTGTGGGGTTTGACATCATGCCTGTCATGAGCTTGGTCTTGACATTTCATAAGCTTTGCAACGGGATTGGACAAACCAAGCCTTCGCAGGAGCCTGCGTTGCTGTCATTGCGCAAAGGTGCTAAAGATGATGGTAGCTGTTGTGATTCCAGTGTCGTTGTCGTTTGTGTCGACGAAGATTACTTGCTCCATCGCCAGCAATACGACAACGACTACGGCTACTACTCTACTGACGCTTCCACTACCTCCAACCTCCGCGACTACCAGTGTGCCTCTGCCTGTGCCTCTGCCACTAACATTGTCACTAGCCCTAGCATCACCAATGCTGCTGCTCCCACTACTGCTACCTGCTATTGCTACTACTACTGCTGCTGCTGCTGCTACTACTACTACTACTACTACTACTTCTGGTGTTGCTCCTACTATCTCCTACTCCTCCCACTGCTACTGCTACCGTCACTGCTACCGCAACCACAAGCGCTACCGCTAGCGCTACCGCTAGCGCTACCGTTATCGCTACTGCTACTGCTACCGCAGGCACTGGTACGGCTGGTGCTGCTTCTGCTAATGCTGCTGCTTTTTATTACCACTCCTGCTGCTGCTGCTGGTGCTAGAAATTCAGTCCTACTCTGCTACTGCTACTGTTGCGGCCACTGTCGCTGTGTCTGCGGCTGTTATGGCTTTCTCCCGCTTGCCAGATGTGTTTTTGCTGCTGTTGCTGTATGTGGATCAAGCAGGAGATCCCGGCTACTGCTGCTGCTACTTCGATGATGACACCTCCAGCCACCGCTGAATCAAACAATATGAAATTCTGTGGGCTGCGATGCTTGTTATCACTCGTACAAGATTTATACAGTTATGTTTTGTTGATTGCAAGTATCTGTGTCAAGGCTAGATTCCCGTTGGCTTGGGTATTCAGTCGAAGGTCACGCTTGGATTCGAGAGCTGCTGCAAGTCTGCCAAAAAGACTCGCCGTGGCAGGCCTACTTCAACTCCAACACTGTGCGGGCCCAAGTCGGGAGTTACTCGCACATTTAAGGGTTTCATGCAACCATTCAGTATATTTTATCGGCCTGATTCGTGTTTGCAATCGTGTTGTATGTGAAGCTTCATCTGTCTTGGGCATAAGCCTATCGCAGACGAATATGAGGACAAGCTTTGTAGGTCATCGTGTACTTCAGGATTCAATAAAGATTGTCGCCGACGTCTGGGCGTTGAGCGACGATTGAACGTTCACAAATCTTGGCGAAGAAAGCGCCATTCTTGGGCGGCCCTAGCTTGTCTCAACCAAAGCCCTAGGCAGCAAACCCTTGAATTAAAAGTCTTCTGAGGCCTGAAAAAACCACAAAGGGGCAGAGCCGAGCCGAGCCTGCCTCTGCCTGCAGGGCCTCGTCTCTCCGAGCACTGCCTACTTCGAGGGAACCATGAACTTCTTCGGTCAGTCCGGAGGAGACGGGGAGACAGCTAAAAAGCAGCCGGCGGCCGGGCTAAGGAGTACATGAAGCGTGGTCATGGTAGCCGCCGCCGTTTGCGATCATCGTGCCGATTGTGCTTGTGACTAATTCTTGCTACTGCTATCTATCTCAAGATTTCCGTCGTTGATTGTTCCTTGTCTGTTGAGAGTCTTACAAATTTGGCATTGCTTAGATGCAGTGACAAACTCTATGACAGTGTATGTGTGAGGTGGCAGTGGAACTTCTGCATGCTCCGGCCGTTTCGTGGATCCTACGCAAGCATGCCGCGGCAACACACGGCATTTCCTGTTAATGGCATGTCGTCGTGAGCCCCGACTCTGCGCAAGCGAAAGGGTTTCGCTGGATCTTGGTAGTGGTCATCCTGTGCTTCATGTGTCACTTGTCCGAGCAGCAAGACGAAGTCAGGACAAGCCCATGACCCTTCGACGCAGACAGCTGAGCGGCCGGCGCCGCCAGCCCCTATGGTCACTTGGAAAGGGCGAAGGGGTGTGGCGTGAGGTTGAGCTGGGGTGTTGGGTGAAGGATTGAAAAAATCTAGTCTACGGTCTTCTTTTCATTGATGACTTGTGTCGGAAGATCTTGGAGGCTACAGCTCTTCGTAGCTATCCCCTTGATTTCGAGCCAGTGTTTCCCGGGCTTATTCTGATTCTGGTCCCGTCGGTTGGTGCCGCTTCGGCAGCTTTATGTTAGCGCTTGTGTGTCACTCGGTATAGGCACGCAATGCCGGCTACGTGGCCAGTTGGGGGGATGGCATGATGTCGTTCAGTCTGCGTTTTGTATTGGATGGTGTTGCTCTGCAGGGCTTTGAGTGAAGGAGCCTGAAAACAGCATCCTGACACGCGTTCAATCCGGTGGCTCTGCTGCCGGCAGAGGGATCGAGGCTCTGATAGAGGCTATTTGAGGGAGATTGAGAGAGCGGCTTGAGGAGCAGGCGCCTTCGCATCCACCGCAGCAGAAGCCGTCACGCCCTCAGACTCGGTACAGCTCATGTTCAGTGAGAGACATGCCGCTACGAATCTTCCTGCCTGGTCTATGCCAGGACTCGCACGGAGCAGTTGTGTCCACCAGGTTTTTGCTAGAGAGACCCTTTGAGGTGCCGCTGCGACAAGTGTGAACCCTGAACTTCTGGAGTTTACGCGAAACGATGTAGTCCCGCATAACCAGATGCGATCGTCAGAGGCCGACCAACGCGCCTGTGCCACAAGCACATCCACAGCAGCCCATGGGAATGACGCTTTGTTTGCATGATCGGAGTTCTCTTTGCGGTCTTTGTTTCTCGGGTCTTTCACAAGTCCTTGGGGTCTGACAGGGTCTTGTGCTTCCACTTTGGCAGACTAACAGGATTTCCAGACCTGCTTTCGGATTTGAGCCATAGGACTGTCATATGGGGCTTGACGGGTGTTCCGTCTCAGTGTTTTGGGTTTATGATTGAGGATCCAGCTCAGGGCCTCAGGGGTTGGAGCTGCGAGACTGCAAGCAATCTTGGTGCCGTGTCGAAGTCTGAAGCCTTGCACCCGAACGCCTTCAACTGCTGAAAACATGACTCTTTTGGAGATGTTTCGGGCAGTGATTGATCCTGCTTGTTCCGCCTCGGGGTTGAGGTCATGTGGTCGTAGGGAAGCTCACTTGTGCTGAAGCTTGGCAGCTTCGCAGGCATTCGATGCCTTTTGTGACATACCCGCCAGCATCCTCGCCTGCGAGCACAATGCCTTGGCCGACTGCTGCCGGGACTTCCAAAAGCGTGTTACGCCTGTCAGAACAGAGTACGCAGCGTCTGTGAACCAAGCGTGGGCTTCCTTGTGGGCTTGTGGGTTTGCCCTAGGCCCTAGTTGCTCGGATATGTGGCTGTCGGGGGTTTGGCCGAAATGGCCGAGGCCTAGGCATATGGCGCTGTATGGCTTTATGCTTGGATTGGACCAGTGAAAGTTCCTTTGTGGTCGACGTCGCTATTCTCACAGCTTCCAACCACCACTCGGTACTGTCTTGTCGCCAGATGCTTTGCAAGCTGTTTTGGGAATCGCCCAGCCTCATCCAATGTAAGGTGACTGGGGGTGGAAATCCACCGGCCCTGAGCATTCCCAACGCTGGGCCAGCGGCTTGGGGGCTATTCTTCAAGCGGTGTGTACAAAGCAAGGTAGGACAACACTTTGGAGTGGTCTTGCAAGACAGAGGTGATTGCAGCTGCTCTTGTGTTGTGCATACACATTGATAGAGTAGCTTCGAGTGTCCGGAAAGAGTGAGACACAAGCCGAGCCAACATAGCCGTTGGCTGCGTGTTACTACTCTTCTTGCCCATGTATGGTGCGCGTACATGTTGTATAGGTATGCGCAGACGTAAATACATATGGTGGCCCCGCACTTTCTCTTTTCGTCCGTAAGCAAGATTCCAACTGAAAACGGAGGCCCACGCTGCTGCAGGGAGCCCCTTCCTTGATCCAGAAGCAGCCGCTCGGAGCCCAGGGCCTCAAGGCCTGTCGCTTCAGGTCTCCAAAATCACACTGGAGGCTTCGGTTTAGGGCCTGGCTAGGCTTAGCAGTTGCCATGGTCAGGCTTCAGTCTGAGACTTTATGCGCTCCAGCACTGGGTGGGCTTCAACGCATTTTTGTAATTCTGGGTGATTGTCATACATGCGCCTCATAGTCACAAAGTCAGTTGCCACATTACGGGGTACTATGCGTGCATTTATTGCGAGGGCCATCAAATGTCGGTTACTCTGAGTTCCCGATGCTTGCAGCCTACCTATTCGACGATTGCGTCTTGCTTGTTCGCTATTTTGTTGGTTGATCGTCAAACAGACAACCTCTATTCTTGAGGCGGAAGAGTACGTGAGGATTTGCAGTGCAAAGATTAGCCAGCAGCTAGCATGGCTGAACAAAAGCCACATTGGAAGTTCTGGGCAAGACGCACCACCATGTAATTCTTTACTTTCTCTTCAATTAAAGAAGACCCGCCTCCCAACGCCCGACACCCCGGACTTTGAACCCTGAATCCACGACCTCCAACATCAAAACCTCTAGCTCTAGCCCTAGACCGCAAGCGTCAAGTTCGATGTCCTTTGACCCAAAGCAGGACGTGCAGGGCTGCGTACAGTCCGTAAACATGTTTTCATCAGCCTTTGGGATCACATCCGTGGTTTTCCGATTTCCGGCTTCAGAATTACCGGAGCGACCCGGAGCGACTGTTGTTCGTCAATCATTGTCTTCCTCTTGCTCCACCTCGCCTCACTACAGCGGCGGCACTGATCTCGGTAGGTGTCAGTACTACTTGAGATTGTGGTCGGTTCCGCTCGTCACAGCCCTTTAGCAACTGTAGCCCTCAAGTTAGAAATTTTGGCGGTTCAACCCCACTAAATCTTTCAAGCCTTCTGAGGCCCCCTCAGAAGCCACCCACACTGGGGCGCCAGAAGCAGGGCTCAGACTCCAGGCCACACCATGTTGGGGCTTGTCTCTGTCTTGCTTTTTCTTTCATACATTGCATGACGATAGTTACGGTGCATGCATATGCACTGTTTATGCGGGCATTCAACATTTTGGTATTTGTGTAAATATAAATATATATATATATATATATATATATATATATATATATATATTTACATGTCTTACATATGTATTTACATATATATACACACACATGTATGTACATATCTTTATATAACAATATAGAGCCACACATAGATTGTGTCATATTATATGTTGTATTTCATTATATTACATTATAGTATACTTTTATAGCAGTATAAAAGCATACTATACATATACACTATATTACATATGATATATTGTATATACATATTCACATCCATATGTAGGCATACATTTATAAGTACGTACATGCATACGTACATGCATATGTACATACACGCGTACATGCATGCATAAGCATTTCTATACAACAGTGTACACATTCTACATGTCTCTAGAGTATGCCCGTATACTCTGTGATCCCTTCATGCCTCCATCATCCCTCCATCATCCCTCCATCATCCCTCCATCATCCCTCCCTCCCTCCCTCCCTCCCTCCCGCCCTCCATCCATCCATCCATCCATCCATCCATCCACCAAATATTACATTTACACATATGCCCACGCACACAATATAAATAACTAAAAAATATATATGTATCTGTACTCACTTGCGCAGACATGTATATTCATGTATGCACACATGCATGCTTGCATACATACGTTTTTATGTATGCACACATACATCATGAATGTAGTGAGCATGTATCATGTATGTATGTACCTACGTATCTGTGTATGTATGCATGTACGTATGTACAGTGTGGCAGGATAGGAAGAGGAAGAGTTATGGTACTGTTATGATAGAGTAATGGTAGGGTTATGGCAGGTATGGTGTGGTCACGGGGAGGGGTGTGGGTATAGGCATGCACGTGGGTATGGATATGGGTCTTAGTCTCGGTATCGGTATGGATGTCGGTATCGGTACTGGCCTTGGTAGCGGCATTGGTATTGATGTTGGTATTGTCGTTGGTAGTGGTATGGGATGGCATAGCATGGCATGGTATAGCATGCCAGGCTAGAGTATGGTATGCATAACATGCATAAACATGTTGTTTTCATGTACTCATGGTAGATGCATGTGCAGCAGTCACAACCAGGCGTAAACGCGTACGTGCTTGCGACGCTACAAATGAATTGCGTGGAGGTACACTGCCTGCACATGTATATCTATACATGTATCCATATATCCCGGTATGTGTGGATATTTTATTCCCAGAAAGCTATTGTCTCGCTCTTTCGAGGCTCGCAACCTGCAACGATACTTGCCATGCCTGCGCTCAGAGCATATTTACGTCCTTTGGCTCCTTCGAACGTTTTTCTCTGACTTCCATAAAGGGCCTGTCAGGGTAGACTCTATTGACAGTCTCTGTGTGACCTTCCCTTGGCCTCAACGGTGCGTTGTTGGGTTCAGAAACGGACGCACTGACCTGCGCCAGGTCGCAGTCGAACCGAGCCACCTGCCCTGCGGCAGTCTATGTGGACCTTTCGTCGCTGCGCCGGGGTCCTGGAATGTGGGCCCGGCAACCGCGATCGCGATTTCCCTACAAAGACTTCTACTCAGAAAGTTCCAAAAATTAATTTCATAATCTTCAGAAATGCGTGTTTAGGCTTCTGGCTTGGGATGTTGGAGTGAAGGCGTGCAGCCTGGGCCGCTGGGAAACAGTTTGTGGCGTGTGGGGTAGTCATGAATAACACCAAGTCAGTGGCCACTGGCTTGTGTGATGAATGAGAATAACAAGCACAAGCTCGCGCCAGACGAAGCACGGTCGAAATTCGCAACCCCAGATGCCCAAACCCCAGTGCATGCGCTGAACTCGGAATGGCAGCTTCAACTTGTCAGACGGGTCAGGCGAGAAGAAGTGAAGTTGCATGCCAAAGGCAGCAAGCCACTCCGCTGCATTTAGTCCTGTGAGAGTAGCGCTGGGCTGCATGCATGAAGGGCATATGTGTGTGCGTGTGTGTGTGTGTACACGTGCGGGCCTGCGTGTTAGGCTTGCTGCGTGCTCGATACACCCTCGCAGTCGCAGTGCCCTTCGAAGCTTGAAGTCGTTGTCAAGAAGATTTGCACCGCTGTAGTGTAGTGTTCCTGGTAGCAAGAGGACCTACATGAAAAGCTGTGAAGCCAACCTCAGCAGCATATCGCCAAGCCTCCATGTCAGGATCAATCAGTGCGTTCGAAGGCCATGCTGGGTTGCAAAGCGAAAGAGATTGGGTGACTGCGACACATAGAACAAGTCCTGAAGAGTTTGGAGAGAACAACATAGGACAGTTAAGTAACAGTACTGCTCGTCATTGCTGTGACATGATGTACACCGCCATATGTGTTGACCTGGAATACAACTCGTGATTCGTGAAGTTGTTAAACGCAAAACGGTAGTAGACCAAGGCAGGAGGAGCTCGCGATATGCTGTACATGAGGAGCCAGAGTCAACTTCGAGACAAGAAAATTAAACAGCTGCATTCACCACGTATTACAGACACGCAGCAGCTAGGCACAGCGCGCGATAGGAGGCCACGGATCAAGACTTCTACTACAGTACCGACTGACAGCAGGGGATCAGAACCATATAGATCCTAGTGGCCAGAAACAGGGCGAAAGCTACACATGAACGACACATTTTTTTGCCGTACCACCTTGCACGCACGCACAATGTCCTCGTGGGAGCGACTTGGACGCGGGCTTTCGGGACAGCCTTCAGGCCTTCCGTACTTCTCTTTTTTTCTCCGGGTATGTATGCGGCTGAAGACTTTCGAGTTGACTGATATCGGGTCTTGGTTTGCAGGCTGGGTTTGGCTGTGTAACGCAGTGGCTATCCGGCTTGAAGCCAAGCCTTGAAGTATTTAAAAAATCGGGAGCTTTCTTCAGTAGAAGATGTGCCGAGCAGGCTCACCTGTGGATATCCGATGCGATGGATCCCGGAAGTTTGTACAGTCGCACTTGCGACTGGGCTGGCTCGGATTTTCTGTGTTTTGGGAGCTTCGGGTATCGGGTTAGGGACGTGTGTTCGGGTTTACGGCTTGGGATCCCAGCTTTGAGGCGGACTCCCTGTACATCCGCTGCCCTTCAAAATCGCGATGAACCTGCCTATCCTACGTTGAATGTAGAAGGTGTGCAGCTGCGGCAGCATCCACCCACGCATAGGATCAGACCTCCATCTCAAGATCGTGTCATCGGACGTTGGCTCAAGCACTGCGTGCCCGCCCGCAAATCGGCACGCAGCAGCTCGTTTGGCCAAAGCGCGCTCCCAGATGGACGCTAAACGACCCAAGTCCTGAAGCGAAGCCCCAAAGAAGGAAAGCACAAGCCCAACAATCATTTAAGTTTGAAGCCTAAATGCTTCTTCGTCCAAGCTCGCCCAGGTCCGGCCAAAGGCACCGTAGAGCATTCAGCCATTGAATGCAATGGAGATTGCGAGGATTTGGACTTTTGCAACCTGCAGCCGAGTAATGCTAGCAGTAACAAGAGCACTTTCAGCCGCGTTTGAAGTAGCGGTAGCGGCGGAGTATGGCTTAGTAGCACGAGCGCAGGCAGCAGGCTCGAGTAGCAGTAGTAGTAGGGGTAGGCATAGGGTTAGGCATATGCATAGGACGAAGAGGAGGAGCAGGAGTAAAAAATGTTGTAGTAGTAGTAGTAGTAGCAGTAGTAGTCCAACTAGTGGTCTTATAGAGGCAGTAGGTGTAGGAGTCGGCGCAGGAGTGGGAGCTGCAGCAGCAGCAGTAGCAGGTTCAAGTTGCCCACACAGTGCTGCATAGCAAGGATATCCAGCATAGGGACGGTGCCCATGACGACCAGCCAACCCAGAAACCTCAATGTGTGGTCTTACCCGAATCCTTCCGCAGCTCCTCGCACAAGTCGGCTCGCGCGGTGTGGAATACTGGCCGTGGGAACTTCGGCGAAACTTAAGCTTCGTGGGCCTTGTGGGTTGTGGGATTAGGACCAGGAACCCAAAAAGGAGTCAAAGGCTTTCTGGAGCTTTCCACCTCCTGCGCGAGCCGTCTCAGGCGGCCGAATGCACCAAGCCACGGCTGCTGGAAGTCCTCCAGTGGGCTTCACTACATGGCCCGGTAGGACTCTCGACTCCCCAAATCCCCAAACCTAATCCCTGGACTCGGCCTTTGAGCTGAAGACCAAACGCATGAGCTGAAACAAAGCCACTCATGACAGCAACCCCTCTCCTCGGCTGTGAACTTTGGAGCTGCAGTTCTCGTGGTTCATCAGTGTCTAGTCCACACAGCAAACCTTTGCAACCATACTCATCGTACCTAGCACATACACGTAGGTCGGTCATATCCGTTGCACTCAACCGGGCCATGACACCGATCCTGAACCCCGTGGTAGCCAGAGATGCTCTTCGGCGGTGTCAGGATGACATACGTGCCGCATGCAAGGCTTCAGGAACCCAGGAAGGACCCTCCGTCTGTAAATCTAGGAATCTAGGGTGTGTCGTTTAGGGCTGTCGGGCCTAAATGTTAAATGCTCACATCGGATTGGGGAACAAGGTGGCAGGATTCCGGGTGCGGTAACAGTTCACGGAGGACGTCTGTCAGGCTTGTGGGTTGGGGGTAAAAAACCTCTATTGCGGTGTGAGGAGCTCCAGCTTCGGCTGTCAACAATTATCTGAGGATCTGAGGCTTCAACTCCGAACCGTAGTCTGAATCGATCCCGCTTGCTCGGCTCCGCTTCATGGTATGGGGCACGTAGATGAGAAGCTTCAACGAACGTATCAGCACGCCCGCTGGGCCAAACAGTTCTTGTCCGGTCAACCCACCCACGCCTTTTCCAAGGACACAAGTCATAAGCCAGAAAATGTTGAGAAGCATGTGACCTGGCGCCTAAAGGCCCAGAGTCAGCTGGTTTTTCGAGGTCCCGAAGCTCTGCATGCATAGGTCCCTGGCAACACGGCCAATGGTGTGGACTGACCACAGTGCGTCGCCCACACGGCCGCAGTCTGTTTTCCTGACTTGATTTCAATGCTGTCGGCTGGTCGAACACCTCCCAAGTCCGACTCCGACCAGTGGTTGCAACGTGAGGTGGCATGCCAATCTGCCAACCCTTCTTCAGCCTTTCCCGAAGAAGCCGGCAAGGCCAAGCAGCGCCAACCTGCAGACCCCAGAAGTGGCCCCGAAGACCGAACAAAAACTCAAGTCGACATCGCCCACAGTCAGACTTCCCCCCAAGCATCGCCTTTTCTTTAGTTCCTGTGGGCACCTTTGCAAGACAGTCAACGAGTTGCGCTTTGGTGACCCGAGGCATCTTCAGCCAATCCGACATTTGTTGCTCTCCTTTTTTTGGGGGAGTTTTGCTCCACAGAGGAAACCTGTCTTCCCCGAGCCCCCCGAGCCTCACCTGAATGTCAGGGTCCGAGGAGTCCCAGAATCCCGGAAGGTGTCCATGGACTGGCAGCCACAACACGAGTCACAAGAGGTAGCGTTTTGAGGCGGGGGCATGACTGAAAGTCCATGCTCTTGCCAAGATTGTTTCCCCGAGTTTGTGGACTCAGGAGTTTTGGCGCAGGCGTGCGATATTCAGGGTTTAGTGTTGTGGCATGTACGGGGACAGTCTAGAAGTGCAAGCTTATGCCGCAGTTGTAGGATTGACTTGAAGGCTTCGTTCTTACACATCTAGTCACGTGTTCTTAAATGCCACTCCTTTTTCGAAGTGTGTTCGTCTTCCCCAAAAGCTGTGGCATCTCGTCAGCAGTACTGTCATTACCACTACGATGTTCGCCTGTTCCCCGCAGCTTCCGGAAGCATGCCGCCGTGCCAATGTTTGGCCCCAAACTCCTCCAAGCCGCAGCCTTGTTGAAAATCCCTCTGTGGCCCCATGCTCAACCGACCACACCTCAAGCTACGAATTGGGTGACACCTGGCAGCTCACTTTGCTTCAGCACCGCCTTGGGAACCTTGCGCAGAGGATCCATGTGTTGACCACCTGAAGCCGGAAGCCTGAACCTTCATCCCTATCCGTTTTACAGCCCCCTGAGTCGACATCAGCAGCCCGGATCAGCATCTTCAACAACTGAAGCGCTGCATCACTGGGTCGCAGCTAGAGCGCCCGAGGCAAAAAGATCCAGGATGCTCCAAGATGCGATAAGAATGATAAGGAAAAGTGATGATGCTGATGGTTCTGGTGTTCCCCGCTTGGTCTATTAGGCGACGGCGTTGTTGTCTTGTTGATGATTGCAAGGATGATGACGATTTTGATAGCCGTGATGATTCTTGCAGAGTCTGCCTACTTGCAATGATCTACGCATCAAGACCGCGCAGAACGATTCTACATTCTACATGCTGGACGAATAATTCTGTTGCTTGGGAATCTCTGCCCGGGTGAAGGAACTTAGCTCGTCGCGGGGTGCTGCCTCATCAGTCGCAGCTTTCTTGGTGCTGAGTATTTGGTTGCACTGGCGTCGCAATCGCCTTACCAGTCGTGGTTGTAGCAGTAGTCCCAGAAGTCGAGATCGATGTCAATCCCGATGTCGACGTCGTCGTCGTCGTCGTCGTAGTAGTAGTAGTAGTACTGCTACTACTCCTACTACTACTACTACTACTACTACTACTACTACTACTACTACTACTACTACTACTACGAGTACTAGTACCAGTACTTGTTCTTGTACTAGTACGAGTAACTAGTAACTAGTAACTAGTAACTAGAAGAAGAAGCTGCAGCAGTAGTAGGAGTCGGGGTAGCAGTAGCAGTGCGGGCAGGAAAAGTAGGAATAATTAGTAGCAGGTAGTAGTCATGTGCATGCTACATCAAGTTTTACGGGCTTCTCCTGCGTGTCTGATCCAACATGTCTTTCATTTGTGGCAGGCGGCTGTGTCCATGGAGCGGATCCAACGCTCTATTCATGATGTGCTGGACCTGAGACGCGCGAAGGCGAGACTGGTGAAATTGGGATCCAGAGGAATTGCGTTTCGGATTTCTGGCTGCGGCAGTTGGCAACGGCATGGAGGTCATCTTGATTGCAGAGCTGAGCTCTCTTTCCTTCTGCTACCGCTTCCGCAGCATATGCACCCGGTGAATGCGACAACGACAGTACTAGCATAAGTAGTGACAGCCGGAGTAATGCCAAGAAGGCAGTGAAGTTCGGATCTCGGTAGCCGTCTGACAGACTGTGTCTGCAACTGATGCTTGCAGCGGCTTTATGTTTACGGCTTTCAATGTCCATGCGTCCAAAGACTTTGTAAAAAGCGGATGCCTCCAGTTCGTTGTGCAAGCTGTCGCAGGTGTAAAATGCCATCCTTAGTTTCTTTCGATCGTGAATGGTCCGTCACAGCTTCGCCAAAGCTACTCACGCCCTTGTCGCGAAGATATCGGCGCTGAAAGTCATGATGAGAACTTTGTGGATTCTTGATGATGATGATGATGATGACGATGACGATGAATTGATGTCGAAGATGACAATGCCGACGATGATGATAGTGAAGGCCATGAGGCTCATGATGATGACGATGATGATGGGGATGACCATCAAGATTGTGATGAATTTGATAGCGTTTTTTTGTGGCGGTGGTCATGGCCATGGCTATCAATTCTCACAGATTCTGACGCTGATGGCGATGGCCTCGACGACGATGAGGAAGATGAGGAAGGTGATGATTAATGAGTTGCATGGTGATGATGGGTATAACGGCGACCATTATGGTGATGATGTTGATGACAAAGATGCTGATGTTGATGGTAGGGAAGCTACTTGCAACACTATAGATGACGACGGTGATGGTAGTGATTGAAGGTGGTGATGATGACGACGATGACGACGGTAATGATGTCTGTTGCCGCTCCTTGTGGGGCACACCTCCTGCTCGGTGTTAGCACACGATAGGATCGTTTTCAAAGTCTCTTTGCTTCATGTCTGTTGCCCTTCCTCCAGTTTGGTACGGCAGGTTCCGAATCTCTATCGGCTCTCCGACGCAGTGACCTCGGCTCGTGACACTTTGGAAAGCTCCAAGCCGTGCAGGTAGTGGCAGTGGTAGTGGAGGTAACAGCGGATGTGGCAGCAGTGGCAGTAGCGGTAGCGGCAGCAGTAGCATCAGCATCAGCATCAGCAGCGCAGCTGCAGCGGCAGCAGGAGCAGGCACAGAAGCAGGAGCAGCAGCGGTGGCTGGGAGCGACTGGCGGTGGTGGTGGTGTTGGTGCTGGTGGTGGTGGTGTTGCTGCTTCTGGTGGTAGTGGTGATTGTGGTGCTGGTAGTAGCAGCGCTAGTAGCACGAGGAGTAGGAAATACAGGGGTGATGGTTACTCTGTTGTTCATTGGCTTCAGCTCCGTCAACTTTCGTCACATCCCATCATCACCATCATCATTTCGATCATTTCTCATTTCCTTCATGTTTACCCCGGTCTTCCTGACCGCAGCTGTCAGCTGCGTATCACCCGTTGATGGTCGCGTGAGACAGACGGGCAAGATTTAGATTCAGGCAGCGCTGATGAAGGTGCTCCGGTTTGGTCCGGCACTCGGAATGATCTGGTGTCCTTACAAGTCGAAATCTTTCGGCGCAGGGATTCTGGCTAGCAGCCTGAAGACTCCAGGACAGAGGTGACACTCAGAAGAGCTGGCAAGCCAGTGCTAGCACAAACACTGACCAGTGTTGTAATGCAGTGTTTGAAGCTTAGTTGATTTTGCCCCCGGCCTTGTTCTACCAGCTTGTTTGTCGTGTTCCGCTGTTTTCTTGACGGACAGTCTCTTCTCAGCAGACCAGCATGCGATTCTGGGGCAAATCACGGCTCTACTTTGGAGCAGCAAAACCTAGTCCCGAATCCTTGCCGACCGACGCTTCGAAACATGCGACCGCCTCTAGGCCCTCATGATAGCATTTCCGCTGAAAGACTCTTCTAGGCCGTAGCCAAGGTCACAATCCCGCGGAGCCGGCCATCCGAGATTGCCTCCCAGGCTTCTGTGGGGATAGAGTTTCTAGGTTTGCGGGGAGATTGCAAACAGGGGATTCTGAAATATGTGCGTCTTTCGTTGTGTGAGGGTGAGGGGTATCACAGGATTGTCGTTGTGTCCGCGTGTTTATGGCTACCAATGTGCCAGTCTGATCATCTGCTGCTACAGTTTGCATCTGGCTGTCATCTCCGCTCTGGAAAGTGAAACGATCCTACGCAGCTTGGGCCTTGCGAGACACGTCGTCGACCAGCGGCAGTGCAGGTGCCCGAAGCTCCAGAGTTTACCCTGTGAAGGCGTGCTTACTCTGGATGTGAGCGCCAGCACCTTCTCGCTTGCACCTCAGGTCCTCGGGTCAGGTCGTTCGCGAGCGGTTAGTGGATGCTGTGTTTTTCGACGTAGCCGTCTAAGCTGGATGGACTACGGACTAAGCTCGACTTTTAGCTTCTGTGCAACATGAGCCTTCTTTCCCCTTGTTGTCTCGTTTGATTTGAAAAGTCGGCAAAGGGATGATTCTTGATTCTTGGCGGCTCCTGAAAATTTGCTTCGTCCCTGTGTTGTGGCTCCCAAGCCGGACAAAGCATCTTGCTGTGGCAGTTTCAAGCAGGGAGAGAGACAGAGAGATAGCATAGTCTATTCGTGAAGGGGCTTCGCGCCCTGGAGCCACACAATAAGCAAGCCAGCAAGCAAACAAAATCTCCCAAGTCTCCGACTCGAGCTAACGTTACACCACTCCCGGCTTCTGTCAGAGCTCAGAGCCCAGGGATGGCAAGTCCGTGCGAGCGATCGTGGGAGACTCTGGTCGGGAATCCCAGAAGCCTCCTGGGCAGGAGCTGTAGCCTCCGGGTTACGGCTTGAGGAAACATGCAAACCTTGACTTGAGAGGGCTAAGTTTCAGCAAGGCTTGTTGGGCCTGAAGGCGCCCGGCTCCCGCGAGTCTTAGGTTTTCTTTGCTTTGTGAAGGCCGGGCCTGTTCGCTTGCAGGGTCCTTTGCTGAATACAAGGCATCCCGGCCTCCGATCCAGACGCCATGTCAACCACGGCAACAAGAACGAATCCCACTCTACACTTCTAAACAAGCAGTGACCCGCAGCTCTAACAAGGCCTCAAAACCCGAACAGGTGAGTATCTCTCGCTCCCGGAGGAGGTGGTTGTTCAGGAGACGCCTTGGGGATTTCCCAAAGACGACGGTGGTTTTGGTCTGCTGTTTTCCAGCCAGGTTTCGCTTGATTTCTGTTGTGGGCTTTGTCGTTGTTTTTGTTCGGCCCATGCACGCTTCCAGACTTTGGCTTCTTCTCGGGGTCTGACGGCCTCACCATGTCTGAGCCTAAATCGAAGACCCCAAACTGCCGAAGAAGAAGAAGAGCTTATCTGGAGGTTATCAAGTGCATTTAGGAGGTTTTGTGCTGTACTGCAGCGCGGTAAGACCATAGAGATAGTCTGCTGCAGTCGCACGCATTTTGTCACTAGGACTTGAATGGAGTTCTCGCTCGAGTCAGCAGTCTCGAACCCCTGGGCCTGACGTTTGTCGGGCCCCCGGGCCTCGAACCTAACCGGAGCGAAGCTCACATCGCTCCAGCAAAGCAAGCCTCGCTGCGGAGGAGGGATCCCAGATCGAGGACGGGACAAGCGGTCCTCGTTTTGCCACGGGATCATGTCTACACTCTACACACAAGAGTTGCGGACAAGACATGCATCTGAAAATGCGTAAGACAGAGAGTGCTTGGCGGGTCATGTGCTTTTGTAAGGTCAAGAGAGAACTTGAAAATAACCAACCTTTGGATGTCTATGAGGGGTTATCAGCCCCCGTCTGTTTTTTTTGGTTTGGCCCGGGTGTCCCGCGAGATTTACTTCCGCTTCTTTCGTTTCGTGCGGGTCTGGATGGATTAAAGGCCTGTCCGTCGGGGAGGTATGATTTGTACAAAGCCGTTAACATCTGAGTCACGACAGCGACGCCAATGTGCAGACGAAAGAAAGGCGCCCATGTAAGCCGTCTTAACAGCATGCTCGTACTTGGACAGTGACCGAATCACTCATGTCGCAACTGTTGCAGAGCATATTTGGTCTGTACATCAGTCTGGGCCTGTGCGGCGATACGCTTGAAGCGGAATCTTGCAGCGATGCGCCCCTGCAAGTTCTTGGCACTGAGGGCCCTGTGTGGAGTTGCAGTGCAGAAGTTTTTCGTTTTTTTTCAGATTGTGCTTTGGCCCTGGCCTTGGGCTGCGGTTGCACCTGATGACAAGACTTGATTTTGGGTTCGGCATGTTATATGACTGGAAAGATGCACCGGTTGAAGTTTTAAGCACAAGCTATCGTGAACTGCTCAAGCTAGGCAGGTGTGAATGTGTGGTTCCAGGAATGCTCATTCATCCATGTCCATGTCCCATAGACACAGCACTGGAGTCCTGACGAACCATCATAGCCCGTTTAGCCCGACTAGGGTCGAGCTAAATTCGGGTCCCTGTCCCAAACTCGGAACTGATCCGCGAGGTGAAGGTCCTCCTAGACAGCCTAAGCCAAGCGACCAAAACGAGAGGACTGGCTGCCCAAACTCTTGGACATGATGTCGCCCGGCTTCAACCAAAAGCATTCGGAGGCTATCATTGAAGATCGGGTGTCTGGCAGTATGCGGGGTTAGTCACGGATAGTCACGGATGGTGATACTGGTAGCAAGACCGCAAGACCATGCGAGACTGTCAGGATTGTTCGGACGTGATGAGTTTCCTCGTTTGGCCTCTGCTCCGTGGCCAAGGTCACGATTGCTGCGATGGACACTCTCAGGCCCATGCCGCAAGCCAGATGGCCTTATCCAACAGGAAGTGGAAAGTCCCTCATCAGCTTCCTTGCTTTGTATGGTGCGTTCGCATGTAAGTGCACAGCACCGGAGCTTCACACCCTCCTTGCAACGCGGCGGCTCGCGCGCTCGGAGGCCTGATGCTCTCCAACTTCGGGCCTTCGGATGCGCGGCTCCTCGACGAGAAGTACGCGCTGCAGGCGCTGGAAGGATGGGGGCACATCCTCTAGGGGGCCTAGGGCTTCCTGTCGTGGGCGTTGGGGCGGGCTTGGCTTTCTGGTAGGTTTTGTGTGCGCCAACACGCGGCAAACATGAGCTGAGAGAAAACTACAGAGAGGACATGCCTGTTGACGAAAGCGAGTCACTGATATACTCACAAAGAAGCAAGATGAGGGCAGGAGAAGAGGAAAGCAATGACTACTGCGACATCCGCAAACACGCACGTACACAATACGTATAATCATGAAGGGATGACAGCGGAGGTTAGGTACAGCTTCCACGGGTTTAAAACAACCGAAGCGGGAAGAAGCAGCCAGGAGCCCATTCGTGTCGGTGCCACGTCTGATTCCAGTCCAATGCAATGTCGGCGGATTGGGGTTTAGCGCACAAAAACGTGCACCCTGAATAGCCGCATCGTCGTCATGAGACAAACCTTGGACGGCGCAGAAACACCTGAACAAGGCGTAAGCTTCGAGAGATAGCTGAGCCTCCAATGTGAGTGACAAATGCGGATTGGTAAGGCCCTCGGAATTAGTAGTACTTGCATACATCTAATGCATCAAGACTCAGCCCAAGCTACAGCTTTACACACGCATGACAGTGAGCATAGCTCAACGGAACCCAGTTGTATACTCATGCAGAACGTTGTAAAGGTGAGAAGTGCCGCGCTCGACCTGGCGTACACCTCCGAGGTGAATGTCAGATGTCGGAAGGACAAATTAGAGCCTGGCGTTTCGGAATCTTTAAGTTCAGTTTTTGGGGCTTCTTACATCAGTCCGAGTGTGCTTCGGCCTTGAGGCTTCAAGTTGTGTGCTCTTGCTTTTTGATCCTCTGGGTGTGGATGGACTGGTGCTCCAGGGTTTAGGACTTTTGGCTGCATGCGTCTGTTGAGTTCTTGATTGTTGACAGCAGATCACGGCTCCTCTATGTAATTGAGAGAAACCAAGGATCGACAAGTGTTGTCCTAGTCACTTAGTCTCTTAGTCTCCGTTCCTCAATCCTGCCTGGCCCTAAATCCCGAGTAACAAACACAGCAAGCCCTAAAGCCTAAACCCTCCCCCCAACGTTCCGAACGAACCGCAGCGTCTCGTCAGAACGTCGCCACGTTGAACCGAGAACGAAGGCTTCGCCCCAGGAGCAAACTTCAGGGCCCCGGAGCCGCCCCGCCCCTCCCAAGTGGTGGACGCTGCTCCCACCGCCCTCAACGTCCAGTCCAAGGGAGTTCAAGAAGGGAGCCTTTGGAGAGAGCACGGTAAGCTTACTGCCATGTTCGTAAGGCCCCCGGGTGCTGCCCAAAGCCTGCGACGCTCGCAGAACCCTAGATCCCCTACATGCACCGGAGCAGCAAACGCCTGGCAATCTGACATCAGATCGAGTCCGTCTTGTCCGAGGGCGGCAGCCGAAGCCTTGGAGTCTTGGAGCTTCGGCTTTTGAGGGCTCAGAAACCTTCATCCTGAGTGTTTCTTGGAGCCAGGCAGTTCTTGTTTCGTTCTCTTGCTGACACGAGATTGCCCTTTCACGCCGAGTTTGTCACTTTGGAGTGCACGGAGGTGGCACGCTTCTGCAGCAGAAGAGGCCAGGTCCACAAGTCTCTTGAGAACTCCAGGTGAGCAGCAGGACCGGACGAAATGAAACAGTATCTGGGGCGCAGGCTGGCCATCTGTCAGATGATCGATCAACTCCAGGAGAAGCGCATCCAGGCCAGGCAGCTCCTTGAAGCCCTGAAGCGCCCTGAAGCCCTGCTTCCTGCTGTCGCCCCATCCATACCTGCACGCACGAGCTATATAAGATCCTAAAGTCCACAGTTGCGGCTCCATACATCTCAGAAGTGTCTTCGAGACATCGCTGTCGCCAGGGCGTGGAGGCTGAGGGCCGTGGCATAGACTTCGTCCGGATCCCTGGGTTCCGGAGGGCTTGCGCTTCAGGGCTTTAGCCGTTTTGATGCTTCCGTTGCGGTGCTGACGCTTTTCTCCTCGATGCTCTGTACTGGTTGTGAAGTTTGTTGGACATTTTTTGGATTCGCATGCATGCAAGTGTGATCTAGTGATGTAAGACTGACTGAAACATTTGATTCAGGACTAGCGGCCCTAGTGTGGCTATGCCGACCACCCTGAAAGCTGAGGATCAAAAGGAACAACTCGTCGGTGGAGGAAGATGCATCACGTGGATTGTTCATGTTTGACTATAATCAGATAGACTCGGAGTTTGCTTGTAGTATTCCGTGTTGTAGTGCCCGGTACCACGACAGCTTTCGTTGCCATTGTTTCCTACACCGCATCTGAGTCACACAAAGGATGTTTGAGACTTTCCCTGCATCTTGAATTCAGTTCGTTCGGCCTCCAATATCACAGCACACCCCAGCATTGCATACCCGGCACTCAGGAGGGTTTCATAGAGGAGGAGAGCAGCGAAGAGGCGCACGCAAAACAAGACCGACCAATCAGAGCCGGGGTGAGGTCAACTGACCGGATGCGACTGCTGCTCTTATCATCTTGTCAATACTACACATATTGGATGAGTCTCGATGATATTGAGGCTTGCAGAAGACGGGCGGACGTCAGATCGCATGGCAGGAAGAAGAGGAAGAATCCGAGGAGACGGAGTCCGACACCGACAGCGACATGGATGATGAGGCCTGCATTAGCAAACCTTACGCCGACCGGGCCTTTGGTAGTGGTGTCAAACAGCGACCGCAACACAGGAACGAATATTGTTTAGATCTACCACAGGGCCGGGAAGACTTGAAGCCTAAAATCCATAAGTCCTCCCCGAACGGCATTGTGGGTGTAGGCTTCAGGGCTCTACTGTCAACGCAAGTTTAGATGTTGGAATTGGTGGAACGTTGAGTCCAGACCTGCCATTTTAAGAAGAGTTTCTTGAAGATGCCGTTTGATTATTTTGCGCACACCCACACAGTTTACGAAGCCCTACTACAAAAGAAGCCTTGCTTCCAGACTTGCAATCATCAGCAGTGCACCACAACCCTGGACTCTTATGAATCACAGTTGTAGCCGCAGGATGACATGGAGGAGGGAGATGAAGAGGAGGAGCGAGCATGCGCTGTTCCGGCGGGCATGAGTTCTGTTTGTTATTTCAGGGTTTGGTTGGGGCATCATATAGGCTCCTTGGGAACACTCCCGAAGTTCACTGTTTTCCTTCTGGAATGCAATAGGGACGAACTCCTAGTTCCCGTGAGCCCAGTACTGTGAAGATTCGGCTTTGTGTACATTGTATTCGTGTTGTTCATGAAATTTTGGTTGGGCAGGCTGCAGTCGCATGCCCAGCATCATTTGCACAGTCTTGTGTCTGTCTCGTAGAAGCTACGTCAGATGGGTTTTGTTTCAGACTAGACTCCTCCTCAAAGGCTGTTTTGCCCTTGGGGCGCACCGTGCGCGGGTGGAGAGTGGTCTGTAGTCAGGGTTGAAAGGCTTGGGATTTTCGAGAGAAGCTTCGACGACGAGCATTCATCGCTCACCTTGGAGAGCTTCCAAAGGCGACAGGCCTGTAGCACGGGACCTCAGCTTCATCCCAAGGTTCGAGGCCCCAGACGAAGACAGCTTCTGGATTCGTGGTTGTTTTCACCGCCATAGCCCGTATTGAGAAATCCCCTACAGAGTGTAGCAGATTTCTGCAGCCTGGGATATGACTCGGCCCATAAAGAGCCACTTCCTCATATCGTTATATAACCCTGCTACACAGCTTATTTGCAATAAATTAGGGACCCCTGCCCATCAGATGGGGATACGAAGGAAAAGCTAAGTCAACGCGATTTGACGAGGGACGCCCAAATCCCAACCGAATGGAGGAACTCTCTGAGGATGAGTCTGTTTCAGCGGAGGCCCCCGCAAGTTCTGGCTTTCAGAGCTTTGAAGGGGCTCGCTCCGGCTTTGGGTGACCGCTGCTTCTTGGAAACTCACCAGAAGGAGTGAGCGTGCCAAGTGCACCCATGCGCTTTATGTCGTGCCGTGTATCTATTTCAGGCCCCGAGCTTTCCTAGAACCCGGGCCGGACGATGCACGTCCCAGCATGAGGGTGAAATCCGAGGCACCAATCACACCACCAGGCACGCCTCATGGTCAGCAGCACCAGCACTAGAAATCAGGAGCCTGGGATAAGATGTTGTTGTAGATGATGATGATGATGAAGAAGAAGAAGATGGTTAAAGTATACTGTTGAAGATGCCGAATGTGATGCTAAAGAGGAAGATGATAACGCTGGTAACAGCGCGCGCATTTTCTCCATATAACTATGCACAGCCGCAGTTAGCACGGGGCGCTTTGGCCCTCTATAGGCCTGATGTGCTGTGTGTTTCGATTATGTGAAGCTGGAGACAGCTTTGAGAGCTTGTAGACTACAGGTTGGAGGGAGCCATGGGCTATCTGCCCTGCACGTACCTTCCTACCCCTTTAGCCTTCTTGTTTAGTGACCTAGGCTGGCTGGGTTCTTTCCGTTTGAAGCATGCAAAAACTGTAAGCCCGACATTCTGCAGGCCTCAAAAGTGCCGAAGCTTTCACTGGACTCTTATCAGGAGGCTAGCGCCGCCGATAATACCGTCGAGCGCCGGGCCCCAAGCAACAGTAGAGTAGTAGAGGTTCCGAAAGAGCATTGCGGCATGCTTGATGAACGTGATGTCGTGGTTGTGGTGAGTGCACCATGGTCGAAACAAACACATGGTGCGAGTGTCTTTGTTCATGTGTCCTTGAATGTGTATAGTGTGACGAATTGGGAACGGCGGCTATCCCTCTCGACGCTGTGCAAGAGAACGGCTCAGAGGTAAACCGAACTCCAACTCACAAACCAGAGCTTCGAGCCGGCTTGTTTGCGCTTTTTATGCTTCCCTCTGACCTTGCAATATGCAGTATGCGTCGGCACTCATTCGTGTGCTTAGCACAAAGACTGTTTCATAAGTCTGCAAGTTGTGACAGTGTGGCTGCGCCGGTTTATGTGCACCACTGTGATGCATAGGATGTGCACATGTACATAGGCCTGGACATCTGGCAGCTTGTGCTGCCTTGCTATCTTGAGTGGAATGGGAACTCTTCGTTCCACGGTTGGTTGCACAGTCGGAACCCTGAAAGTGCAGCCTGTTCTGTCCCAGCTTGAAGGTACGATGACAGCCAGGAAGGCAGCACCGATGAGCGGGGACTTTTCCGGCTGCTTTCGAGTTTCTGCCCTTTGCTTTGCGAGTTGTGCCCGGCTGCTCTAAGGTCAGTGCTTCACGAGTTTGGCACTGACTGCACTGAGAAACTCCCATCGTGATCTCGCAATCATGGTCCGAATCAAGCAGCAGCAGCAGCAGCAGCTGCTGTTGCAACAGTGTTGGTTGTGGAAGCAGGGGCAAGCGCCGTTATCGTACAAACAACCTAGTCGCGGTACTGGCTAATCAGGCTACGGCTGTTGCTGCACGTTGCAGCCCTGTCTCGAGGCTGTTCGCCTCGAGCCGCCCCTGATGAGCCTGCATCTCGGTTAGCCCCAAATGTGTCAGAATTGACTCAGAGCTACGTTTTTGCATGAGGCTGTTGGAGCAGGCTTTCAGGATGCAGGTCGTGCAGGTTCATGGCTCTCTCGAGTCTTGGCACGGGTCATTCGCTCGTAGTTGCAGCACTTGCAGTGTAATCGGTTGATTCTGGCTTCGCCCCAGTCGGCGCTCCGTAAATCCGTAAATTGTTATTGGACACCGATGTTTTGTGAGCGGTCCCACGAAGCCACAAGAAAAGGACACACGTTACTGTGAGGTAAACGCCCTCGTGATTGTTCTAAAAACCAAAGAAACATCCGGTCTATACAGAAGTCAGATTGCAAGGCATTGTTTGGATGATAGTCATGGCGGTTGAAGATGAAGACGGTGCTGAGCATGAGGATGATGTTGCCATTGCCAGGCATGATGAAGATGAGCATGGGTGCGATGCGGATGATGATCTAAGTGGATGGCCAATATGGCAAGCAACTGTTCGAGGCTGGCGGTTCCAGCTTTGTGTGATCCGTGCCTCCTCCGCCTTCGTCTCTCACTGCTGTCGCTGCAGTCAATACTTGTAGCTGTGATTGGGATGGTGCCCTTGCCGTTGGTGTTGGTTGTGACGGTGTTTTTGTTCGACGGCCGTCTGGACCGCCCCCGAGTCCGTGTAGATGGTCGTCTCGACCAAACTGCGGGCACACACAGTTTGCATATCTATCGGCGACGTCAATGACGAACTAGAACTAGAAATGCAGCTGGAGGTGCATGACCAACACCTTCATACCGTCAGCAGCCTGTCATGGACTTCTCGCAGGTCCATCGCACCGCGCCTCCACCCTGGTGGACTCGAAGACCGTCTCTCCCCCAAGCCGTGGTGGCATTGTCAGGTTGTTGGTTTTTTCATTCTAGGAAACAGTCAGAACGAGAGATGATGATCGTGAGAGGCCAAGGATTTCACGAGCACTCCGAAGAAACATTCGTAGCATTGTCAAAGCCTCCATGAATGCTTGCACGTTGTCAGGTTTGGGTTCAGGACCGCAGGGGCCTGGGGTGTGAGTGTAATCCTGTGTCCCAACGCATGACTTCGTAAAGCTTGAGCCCGCAACCAAGAATCAATTTGTGGAGGAGAGCTCAAACTCTATACCTTTGCTTCATGGGACCCCAAGCCTTGAGAATCGTCGAACCCTGAAGTCCTGAAGCACGTCTTGAACATTGGAAGCCCTGAGAGACACCTCGGCGCCTCAGGCTGGCGAGCGCGGGGCAGCGAAACCCAAGAGCAGGCGCTACAACGCTGCAGGAGGACCCAGCCGGGAAGGCAAACTTCCTTCTTCCGGCAGTTAGGGTTCAGGTCTGGTCGTCCTTTGGGTTCGGCCTTGGGTTGCAGCTCAGGTCCTTCAGTCCTTTAGGCTCCAAGGCATGGCTACGAGGTGGATCTGGCCCTGCAGCGAGCAGGCCCTGAAGTCTGAAGGGGAGGCGAATCAAGGGAACGAGCTTTCAGAGATCAGCTGAGCGGTCAGAGTGGTCGTATGCTTCTCCTCAGTCTTGTCATTTGCGTCATACCTTCATGACACACACACACACACGCATATCCTTCATGACGAACTATCGGTATCATCCTTGTGATCCTGAGGCTACCATTCGCCCGAACGCTGTTGTAGGTCGAGCCACCAAGATGAGGACATGCGCATTAACGTCTCGCTGCTGTGGCACGCTGGCATGGCTTCCGGCCATTTGTAGTTGATGAGCTGTGCCCTCAACGTCCTTGGTCTCTTAGGCTGCCAAACACTTGCCGGAGACGGTTTTGGCCAAGGCAGTTACCTGTGCGAGTTGTGCACATTGAGTACGGGCCCGATGCAGTTGGATGTCTTGATTGGGCATCGGTGAAGGGTCCACCGCAGGATCATATTTGCGTCGCAGAGTGTGGCTTGCGCAGAAGGAATCGTCGTGTGAGCTTCGGTGGTCTCTGCCAAAGTGGATGTATCTCATCTACGTTGTAGCGCTAGCCGGTCGGCAAGGACACCTATAAGAACAGCTTGCTCATCAAAACGCAAGCGCTACACCAATCATTACTGTAAAGTGTCCTGCCGCTAAGTTATGTCCAAAGTGACCAGTCTTGTCTTGCCGTCAGATGCCCTGGCGGCTGTTTCAGCGCGGATCCCCGGAGTCATGTTCGTTTGCCGTTCAATACTTCCGATTCCGGTGCTTGGCTGCCTGGCTGCC
The DNA here is from genome assembly GCA_905221615.1 of Symbiodinium sp. CCMP2592. NCBI lineage: Eukaryota > Dinophyceae > Suessiales > Symbiodiniaceae > Symbiodinium > Symbiodinium sp. CCMP2592. Next base: position 218,615 of record CAJNDT010000002.1, read on the forward strand.
TGCCCGTCTGTCCGTCCTGTCTGTCCTGTCTGTCCTGTCTGTCCTGTCTGTCCCGTCTGTCCTGTCTGTCTGCCTGCTTGCTAGTCTGTCCGTGCTGCCTGTCTGTGAACACATGCGTGTGTAAGTATTTATGTCTGCCCGTTCGCTCGTGCGCGTGTACTTGTATACGTTTATGTATCTATCGAGTGTGCACGTAAGCATGTACGCATGTAGACCCTAACCCTACTTGTGGATGGTTTTGCTAGTACGTGGAGTAATGTGATCTCCTGATTAGTAAACCCCCTCCCCCCCGAACATCCTGGGCATTAGTGGGGGGGTCGCCTCCCTGATCATCTTCAGTTGTTCTGGTGTTTGGGGTCCGGGATCTAAGTTGTTTGGGGGCCGGGGCTCTCAGTTGTAGTAAGTAGTAATTAGTAGTACAGTAGTACAGCAGTAGTACAGCAGTAGTACAGTAGTAGTACAGCAGTAGTACAGCAGCAGTACCTCTGTCTCTCCTTTTCCAGGGCGTCACTTTGTAGTAGGAGTGTTTATTCAACGAAACCTTAAAAATGAAACCGGGATGGGAATTGCGACTATTGGGGGGAGGGTTTATTGTTACGTGCAGCTCGAGTTTAGCTCTATTGAGGGGGCCTTTCCACTATTGAGTTCCGGGCCGAGTTTAGCTCTATTGAGGGGACCATTACTGATCACGAGCTCCCATCATGCAGTGTCATGTCTACATCAGCAGGTCGTTTCTTTTGGCGAAGAGAGGCTCTCAATAATACGGCCCTTGGTTTGTTGCTCGTGCTTCTGTGGACTTTCTGGCTTGGCAACTGAGGAGGATGATAATACTTTGTGCGGAGCCTCAAGGCTGGGTTAAGCCCCGACCAACGCAAAGCTAGCATTGCAGTCTTAGCCCTTCAAACTTGGATCACCCGACCCTACGAGAGCCCCCTGAGCAGTCCTCCTCCTCCTCCCTGCTTCGCTCAGGCAGGGCATCTCCGTAGCCGTTCTTCAAATGCTTCGTTGGAGGGAGGCCTTAGTGGGCATGCAGAGGGGGCAGGATCTGGATTTGGGGTTAAGGGCTTTGGGTCTGCGGCTACGGCTTTTTGGGCGCATCGACTTAGGCCCGTCAGATAAAGGATGCGGAACCCATTAGGTCAGCAATGGAGAGGTTTCCACAAGCAATCTAACAATGCCGATGATATTTGCGGTGGCATTGACTGACGAGGACGACGGTGATGATGATGTTGATGATGATGATGACGACGATGTCTTTGAGGTCCTGATCACTCAAGTGTAGTCAGACAACACTTTCAGTGCTGTTCTTACCTTGTCTACCATTCGAACAGTACCTACATCTGTGAGCTCGAAACAACCAGCTCTCCCGAAGCTTCTGCATGCTTCGGCCAGGTTTGCGAGCAGCTCGTCGGAGCCCTGATTTCTCGAGAGCCGAGGGCCGGTTGTCCTTTGAGAACCCCAGAGAGTAGGAATCGAGTGGTCCAAGGGCTCAGTAAGCCCTAATCTCAATCAGCCTCAAAGTGCGAATCTCGCGCTCAAAGGCACGTTTAAATTCTGCCGTACCCCACGGCTTTGACATCAAGTGGAAGCCACGAAGCTGTTCAAAGGCGGTCCTATGCTACTCCCGAAGTAGAGGCTTCCATTGAGAACTGAGGTTCTGAGGTTTGAGGTTGGCTGGAGGTTCATGGCCTCACCTGATGATGCTTCCATACGACGAAGTACATTCCTCTCTTAACAAAACCGACACAAGGCTTAGGAAATGATGCCACTACTAGTGACATTCCCTTATGTTTTTGGAAATGCCAGTAGTCCGTACTTGCAACAAGAAGCCATGAGGTGGTTCATCTCAAGCTGCAAGTTTGGTTGACGGGTCAAAGGCTGCGCCAGGCCGTTTTCATTATAAGGGAAAGCCATCGCGACGTCGGTACTGTCAGGTCACGCACCCTTACGGCCAACTCATGATGACATAGATTTTTGGATCTAGCCTTCGGAGCCTTTCTGGCGAGGCCAGGATGCCAATGCCCATGCCATCGCACCCTCTTTCAAAAACATAAGATCAATAGCAAGCGTGGGTGGGGGGTCCTGGCCCCCATACTGGTGCTCAATAGCAGTGAGTCGGTCGCCAGTAGCAGGAAGCCCAGGGCTGAAGAAAGAGGTTATTGTGTAATGGAGGAGTGGAAGAAGAGCAGTAAAGCGATCCGCGCAGCACGAGGAAAACGAGCGGGAAGGCGGCACACCCTGGCGTAATCCGCTTGGCTCCTACCGCTGGTTGACAACACTGCGCGACCCGGCCGTGCTTGTCATGTGCAATTGGGACAGTCACATTTCAGAGCTAGGAAGTTCAGCGACGCTTTGCTTTTGATACTGAAGGTAGGCAGGAAGTAGCATGTCGGAGCTTTCTCAACCGACATGTCAAGTCTGGGATGCTACTCCTCTGAGCACACATGTCCACTGGCCCGCCCGCATAGACTAGAGCCTCTCACGGTCCAGGGGTTGGCTGGTTGAGTCCGTAGACGCTTAGGATCAGGCCGAACCGCTTCAGCTGGCTGTATAGGCAATTGGCTGGGATGTAAGCTTTCGACCTCTTGACAGGCCACTACCTCCGGTCAAAGAGTGCCCCAGCCACCCCTGCCGGTGGGGCCGAATCCTACCTCGATCGAGGCTGCTGCTGGGGTTTCGTTGCTTGCGGTGCGGGATCGTAGTCCGTTTTTGTACCTAGCAGCGAGGCTGGGTGAGATACGATGCTGAACTCGAACAGTACTTCAAGTTCGAGCCTAGTACACCATCGTCAGACGGTCGGGACAGCGTTTAGGGTTTGCCTTCAGACTTTGTAGGGTTCAGGATTTAAAATACGACCTGCTGGCGATCAGACTTTGCCACCCGACATCTTTTTCTGGGGTGTAGGTAAGCCCTTCTTTTCGGGTTTGCCTTGTAAATTTGAGGGCTCAAGGTTCGCCCCATACGACCTTTCAGGGTTTAGGACCACCGAATATCCTCTTTTGGGATTCGGGGCTTATTAGGATTTAGGGCTTGCACCGAACATCTTCTTTCAGGGTTTCAGGGTTTACGGCTTCTTTCAGGGTTTTGGACTTGGCTCACGACCTTTTGGAATTTGAGGTTTGGTTTATGAGCTTTTTAGGTTAGAAGGTTTGCCTTTTTCCAGGGCTTGGGGTTTGGTTCTGGGGTTCGCCACTCAGTTTTAGGGTTTAGTTTGAGGGGGATTTCAGGTATGGCCTTTTCGCGTTTATGGGTTTGCCACCGGACATGTTCTGTTTGCGTTTAGGGCTTCTCTGCGATTGAGGGTTTACACCGGACGTCTTCTTGAGGGTTTACGGCTTCTTCTGCTGTTTTGGATTTGGTTTACCCGTCAGAGTTTCAGGTTTGGGTTGTGACCGCTTTGGGATTGTTTGCCGCGCAACAATCTTTAGGGTTTTTGGTACGACCCTGTAGGGTGAACCTCTTACGGCTTCTGTTGAGTTTGGGTTTGCCGAATTGGTGTTTAATTTCTAAGCTTTTCGGGTTTAGTCTTAACGTTTGCCAGTGCGTTGCCACCCAGTATCTGTTTTAGGGTTTAGGGTTTGTTTACGGTCTCCAATTTAGTTAGGGTCGTGGTATGACTGTATGCGTGTTCAGTGTAGTATTGAAGCCTTGGTTCTCATCTACAAGTTTGCCACGGAACATCTCCTTTTTGGGTTTAGAGCTTCTTTGCGGTTGAGGATTTGCACCGAGCACCTTCGTTTTAGGGCTACGGCCTCTGCCACTGTTTCGGATTTGGTTTGACCGAACATCTTTTTTTAGGGTTAAGTCTTTTTGGCTTTAGGATTTGCCACCCGACCAGGGGTTTGGTTTTGGGGTTCGCCGCCCAACATCTTCTGTTGGGTTTTCGGGTATGGCCTGCTGGCATTTAGGGGTTTGCCACCGAACGTCTTTTGTTTGGGTTTAGGGCTTCTTTGTGATTGAGAGTTTGCACCGGGCATCTTCTTTTAGGGTGTACGGCTTCTTTTTTGTTGTGGGTTCGCCGCACGGTCTGTCCGGGTTTGGGGTTTAGTTTATGAGATTTCAGGGTTTTGGCATAAGGTTTGCCGCCTTCTATCTTCTTCCCGACCACCTGTAGCAGGAGTCGTCACCACATAGGGTAGTACTGGCCTTCGCAGTACTAGTTCTAATTCAGACTAGCAATAACACTACGTTGTAACATAAAGAATACACGACAAGGAAACGACGGATCACGAAGAAGAAACAATCACGGATTGCAGAAGAATCAGAGACAAAGGTAACCTAACTTCCTGCCATAGTTGACATCTGGGTTCAGGGGGGTTTCTTCGTATGTTTGGGGTTTGGTGGTGAGTTGGGAGGTGCTTTGTGCTTCAGGCATGTGTAAAGGGACTTTTGGGAGGTTTCAGGATGCCCTGCCACCTGGAGGTCACTACGTCCTATCTATGGCTGGGTTGGAGCTAGGCGCAACCGCCACCCAGGGACTGAGCGAAACTTTTCTTCACGCTTCGACATCTAGCCTGAGGGCGCGTGTGGTTCCTGAAACGAGAAACTTCCCTTGAACACACAAGATGCAAGTCTCGTCATGAGCATCGTGCTGAAGTCCAATGCAAGACCTGGTAACAGCAGGAACACGGCACTTCGTGCCCTGAAGCCCTGGTCAGCCGAGCAGCGATGCAATGATTCTGCTCAAGCATTCATCGGTGTACAGGGCGGTGGCGCAATGTCTTTGCCTGCGATGCTTGCTAGGAGGTGGCATGGACATTCGACTGTAGAGCATACTACTTAATATCGATGACCATGACTCAGCGTCAGGATAAGATTTCCCTTACAGGTATGTAGAGCCACCGTAGCATCGACTGCTGCAGTTGTTGCTGTTTTCACTACTCAGCTTCCAATCCTGACGGCTGCGGCGAAGATGGCACCAAAGAAGGGCGGTCGAACCGAGCCGGCAAGTGCCTCCGGCGGTACGGCCAAGGATCAATCGGTGCTCTCATCGGATCATGCTGCCAATCGTTGCTAGACGTTAGATCTCCTGCAGCTTAAGTTATGGTTGATGAGCGGTTAGCTGGCGTGCTTTTGCTGCTGCTGATCCTTGCCAGTTCAGAAAGGTTACCGGATCTCGTTTCGGGCCCGTGACCTATGCGCGTGCACCCGCACCACTGGATGAGCTTTGGGTCTATAGAGATTCAGGAGCACTTCTGGAGCACTCTCAACGATGAGGATCGAAAGCCTCCTTGCCGCCTATACGAGTAGACCTGAGAGCTGGTTTATGCTGGCTTAGTGTAGCTCTGACCCAAGATGTGCGGACCTTCTGAAAGGTACCTGGTCTCTGTGATTGGATTGAGAGTTGAAGACTAGGACGGAGGGGCCCGCAAGGAACTAACAGCCCGGGTCGGGTTCCAGCACTGACTGAAGCCTTGAAGTTTCATGCAGCGATCACCTCGGAAGCCGCTTTCCCCTTCCAGCCCTCAGCAGCCCCCTGTACAGCCCCCAAGCCGAGGCTTGCCACGGCCTATGATTGCGCCACACCGCAGCAGCTTGAGCAGGCGAAGAGTAAGAAGAAGGCGCGCGTAGCTTTGGGACAGGTCTCGGGATGCTGACAATACATGGCCTGTTTCGGAATGGCCTATCTGGAGGCGACAAGCTGATGAGATGCGTTAACTTTTATAGAAATGCAACTTCAACAATTTTTGGGGATAGGTTTCGGTGTGCAGGCTATGTATAGACCGTGCGCTACAAGGTTACGGCATGGAAGCGGAAGTTTGCCATCATGAGACAACAGCAGGGGAAGATGCGAGTCATCGTTCGTGACAGCAAGTTCAACGACGTCTTCATCCTCATTTCCTCTTACATCGTCTCGGTCATCGTCATCGCTAGCTAAAGTACAGAGCACATCTTGGTACTGACAGTTGAGAGTCATGTCAACATCCTGTTCATAGAAGCTCCGGCCCAAAAGAACACCAGTACGCTTATGGATATGACGAGCAACTTTGTGTTGCCAAGCTGCCTTGTTTCATGCGGTGAGTATGGGAATGACTCTGGTGTAGTAAAAGATAAAGTTGTGGTCTGCTTTGAAAGACACGAGATGCGGTGATACATGATGACGCACCATATGTGCAATCGCCTGTGCTGCACTGTGATGGGCACTGAAGTCGGCTAGAGCGAAGTGCTGAGGAATGTAGCTCAACCCCGCACCTTGGCTTCTCCCCCAAATTCCATCAGGCCCCGCTTTGTGCAACCTGTACCGAAGATCCCACCTTGGCTTTCACAGGCGCAAGAAGCCAAGGCGCAAGAACAGCAGCGTCAGACTTTGAGACAGAATGAGCGAAATCGGCAGTGGGAGAAGGACCCGCCTTCTGCTCGCTTGGCTAAGTTGAGACGCTGTGGGCTATTGTGGGCTCTCAGCTTCCAGCCTTAACTCACTACACTAACACAAAGATAAGGCGTCTCGGCTTACAGTCCTTTCGCATGTGCATGGTGGTTTTTTCAGGATGTACTTCGCAAGCTTGGCATGGTACGTTCTTGTTTCACAATTTTTGCTTCGGGGCTACTCCGCCCTTCAGAGATCAGCGGGCTCCCAAAGGGCTACCCCGCTACTCCGCACGCCAATGTCGGGGCAGACGGAGCAGGAGCGGTTGGCGCGTCAGTTGGCGCTAGCATCGCGCCAGTACAGCGAGCAGGCGGAGCTCACGGCGCAGCCGGTCTACTCCGCCACGCAGACCTTGTTTTTTGAGGAGAGGCGCGCCAATAAGCGAGGACCGCCAACGCCCTCTATGTCGTCGATGGGCACGCCGGGAGGACCTATGGGAGTAGGAGGTGCACAGAACACCCCGACTACTCCGCAAGGCCGGCAGTCGCTTTTTCAGCCCATTCCGCTCGACCAGGAGGCTTCTATTCAGGCCACGGCCTTTGCAGCAGGAGTGGCGGCCAACGACCCGGCCAATGTGAAGCGTTGGTTGGGGGAGGCGATTACTACGCGGCAACAGGTTCTGGAGACGGTTCGCCATTACCATACCGCAGTACTACGCCCAGAGCTGTACAATATGATCACCCAGGTTGAGCATGCTTTGGTGGCTTTCGACGACCGTCTACTCCGCCAAAGCAAGGAACTGAGCTGGATGGTCTCGGAAAATCGTACCACGCAAAGGCAGCAGGCGGCACTGGTCGTCATCCTGACAGGGTGGTCTAACACTATGCCACCAGAGGACAGGCTCTACATGGTCACCTGGTTGCTACAGCAGGTCACGGCAGTTCGACAGTTTCTGCAGACGAGAGGCTACAAGCTGGACGACGACTCCGCCGACAAGGTTTGGCTAAACAGCCTTACCACAGACCCGTCCACTCCGCCAGCAGGAGAGGGGAAATGGAGCAATAGAACTTTGATCCATTTCAAGAGTTGGGACCTTCGCCGTGCTTTCATGGAGCACCATGGAGGGTCTTCTGGAGTACCCCTTTACCAGGATGGGTCTACTCCTATTCGGGGCCACCACATTCGAGCAACACCATCGTCACCACAATTCCAACGAAAGCTCGAGATACCCATTCGGGTTATCCTGCAGGCCCTCAATGTGCAGTCTGGGCAGCCTTCTCAGGTCGTTATCCTGTGGAAAACCTTGACCATAATGGCTCCACAGGAGGTCAGGGCTTTTGATCCCCAGATCAAGGCGATGGCAAGGCTCCACTACTACTCCTCCGACGACAAGCTCCAGGGCACACTCGAGATCACCACGGACCTCTTCGAGATCCTCAATGCTACTCCGCCAGCTGAGCTCATGACCGATGAGCCCAGCATCTGGACTTACTGTTGGAACAAGGTGGTTTTCGGCCCGCAGCACGAGTTGGACGTTGCTGAGAGGGGCCTTTTTAAGAATGCTGCAGGAGCGGCCAAAGGCAGCTCCAAGGGCATCAGTGTTGGGAAGGGTGGTCGGCATTGGACGGCCCCTCTCATCTACTCCGCCCAGCTCAATCCCTTCCCGATTGATTTGTACATTTCCAAGGTCTCGGACGTCGCTTTTGTATGGGATGAGTGCTGCGACAAGTTCAAGGAGACCAGCTCCAAAGTGGGCAGCTACAAGCAGGCTACTTACCAAGGTGCACCTGCTCACCTTTTGGTGGCCAGGCAGTGGCTGCAGTTGCTCCTCGAGGCCGCCCCTTTGAAATTTTCTGTTGAGCCAGAGCGCGGAGCGTTTGAAAGTTTTCTACTCCGCCGCCGGCTCAGGCAAGCCTCGGGTCGAGCGACCCAGTTTCCCAGGGCATCCGAAGGATGGTACCCTAATCCTAGGCCCTTTTTTGAGTTTGGTTTTAAGCTTGGTTTTAGTCTCCCCACTCCGCCAAAGATCCCTGGATACAGACCTCGCGGTTGCACCTTCTTTTTTCGAGCGATCGCCGATTGGAGGGCTACTCCGCAACAAATAGGTTGGAACCGGGAACCTATAAGGCGTAAGGAGCATAGGAGAAAACCACGCAAACACTCCGCCCAATCTAAATCCCCTCAACTTTGGCATATAGCAAGACTTTACTGTGTTGCTGTATTTGCCGTTTACTACTACACCGCCTTAAATAGGAGCACACTTCCCATTGTCATAGGGGACGCAGCCATTGTATACTCCACTAGTTTATCGGTGCTTAACTGCCTAGGCGGCCTTCCGAGAGTACTCCAATGCCTACGCAATAAACTGCAACACTCCCTTAACGGCAACCACGACCCTCCCACAACCTTACTGCTAGACAACCTCATCCCGACTACTCCGCAAGACGCGCCCACGAATCCCTTGAGCCCTGAAAAAATCAAGCTTTCAAGGGAATTCCTGTTGGAGTTTAGAGCTACCCCAGCCTCACAGCCCATTATTTCTCTAGGCCCCCGACCTAAATTCAGAACTGGTAAAAGGAGGGTTTTTCAGGGACAGGACGGTGTTAAACACTTCTTCTCCCACAGACCACTCCGCACTTTTACTGGCACACGCCACCCCCGCAGACCTTTTAATTCATCGAATTCGTTTGTAAAGGATAAGGCCACACCGCCTCCCAGAGGCACGCCGGGAGCTGCCACGGCAGCAAACAAAGAGTGTTTGCCCCACCCCCCCCCTCCCAACATTCCTTCTTTAGGAAGGGGCACCAGAGTACGCCGCGAGCGGCGACGCCGCTACCGCCAATGGCGTAAGCTCTTGAAGGAGACCATATTGCCAACGGCGCCGGACAACGCGTTGGTAAGGAGGGGGGCGTCCTTGAAAGCAGTACAAAGCTTTCGCCGAAGAGGTCACAAAATGGCTAAATTGTTTCGCGTGCTTGTGGACAAGAGAGAGTCGAAGGGCAAATTTCAGGGAAAGCCGCAGACTACTCCGCAAGCTACTCCGCCAATCCCATATGGAACCCCCCTGAGGGTAGGAACTCAGAATGTTCAGGGAATGGCAGAACTACTGAAACATGAAGCTGTTTTAGGATTGGTTAGGGATAGATCCCTGGACTTACTATTCCTTTCCGAAACACATGCCACCACATACCATCAATAGAAATCCTCAGGACACCTTTTTATAGTTAACGGTAACAACAAAGACAAGTACGGAGGAGTTACCGCAGTCCTACCACCACGCACCCTACCTTTCCTGAAAAGCATCACACAACATGGCAGTAGAATCCTGGAAGTAGTTCTTAGCTCTAGCTCCGGAGACAAACACTTCATAGGAGTCTACGCCCCCCACAATAAACGGGATCAGGAAACCTGCAAAGCCCCATTTTGGACTCACTTGGAAAACATTGTCAGTAACATCCCCCAACCTGAACCCGTTTATATTCTTGGGGATTTCAACGTTCGACTTCAAGGGCGCTACAAGGATGAAACCGATTTTCTAGGTCCTTATGTGTACGGTAAAGGTCCTCTACACATTCGTAATGAAGAAGGCAGCAACCGACGCTACTACGCCGACCTCCTTAGAGGGGAGGGACTTAAGGACATCTTAACTTTTAAACAACCCAACCTTACAAAGCACGTCACTTATCGAGATAAGCACCCGCCCCCTACAGATTGGCTCCAATTTGCTAGCGACCCCATAGGATGGACCCAGTTCTGGGATAAAATATATAGTCTTCCTCAAGCAGATCCAGACAATCTTTGTCTCGCGCAGCCAACATCAGAGACTACATTACGGATTCATGGCCCATACCGGCACAGCTACTCCGCCCACAGGTTGACCCCTTGAGATTTCAATCCCTAGACAGAATGGTCACTAGACAGAAGTGGCTACCCACAGTATTATCCTGCCAAGCCTTCCACAAATCAGGGTTTCCCAGTGATCATTACCTTCTAGAATCCACCATACGGGTTAAGCTTTCTGCCCGCCCGCCTCCAGTCCTCCTGCCCCCTAAGCGAGACTACTCCGCAGTCACCCCACAACAATGCAAACATTTCAACCAAAGCTTCCGTGTAGCTATGGGCCACCCTTCCCCAGACTACTCCGCCACTTCTTCTTCCCATTGGGAAATTTACACAGATGGCTCGGGTTCCTCCGGCAGGTGTCTGCGAGTTCGTCCGCGCGTTCATTGTATTCGTTGCCGCTGTGACCCTTGATCCAATGCCAGTGTACGGAGTGTTTGGTTTCTAAAGTTGTGCAGATGTCCTTTGCTATTTTAACCATTGTTTTGTGACGCTTGGGTCTGGTGTGACCGCGCATCATATCTGCTGCCCATTTGCTGTCATAGTGAAACGTTATAGTTTGTGGCGGAGTAGTCAAAGAAAGGATGTGCAAAGCCGCTTCCATTAAAGCACTTAATTCACCTGTGTTGTTGCTGCCGACGACTGCTCCTAAATAGTATACTGAGCGCGTGTCCGTGGTGACCGGACCGTGTGAGGTGGCTATTTCCTCGTCGTCTTCTATGATAGCGTAACCCCAACCTGCGGGAGTAGTAGCCGACCGCATCACGCCCGACAGGAGGGCGATCCTCGCTCCCTCATTTTGTACACCCCAGCAACCTCAACCTCACCACTCCGCCAGCGCTAGCGCAATCAACCGATGAGCTTTCAGCCCACCTAATCAGTTCCCTACAAGCCGCCGAACGCTCCACCCTCCCCCTTCTCGAACATCTCCCCAAACAGCCCTGGATTACTCCTCAACTAGCAGCCGACATAGCCAAGGCCAAACAACTGCGCGCCAACCTGGACCCCGAACATATCGCTTTTTACAAAGCCCTTAAACGCAAAGCACGCAAACTCAAAAGGGACTGGCTCAGAGACTCTTTTCTAGAGGATACTAACCTCAGCCACACAGCAGTCTGGACCAAGGCTCGACGCCTCAAAAAAGGATTCCAGCCTAGACACACCAGGCTCAAACACAACGGCAAACCAGTACCGTGGCACAAAACCCACCAAACCTTTCGGGACCACCTAGACCACCAACAATGGGGAAAAACTACGGTCACCGCAGAAGAAAGAGCACTTCTCGCTGAATCTCCGCAGATCAAACCTCCCGCTACCACTCCGCCCTGCTCATTCACACATGAAGAATTAACCGAAGCTATCCAGCAGCTGCGCAAAAACAGAGCTCCAGGATTAGATACCCTCAGAGCCGACTCCATCAAACTGCTAGATCACTTTGGGGAAAAACAGCTACTCCGCCTCTACAACGCCTGCTTACGCCAGGGTAGAATACCTGCTGCATGGAAGGAGGCCCTTGTCGTCAGCATATACAAAGGTAAAGGCCCCACCTCAGACCCTGCCTCATATCGCCCTATCAGCCTCCTCAACGTCTTTTATAAAATTTACGCAGCAATGCTTCAGAAAAGACTAGCTGAGGCGCATGACCACTCACTTCGCCACACGCAGTTCGGCTTCCGCCGAAACAAAGGAACAACGCAACCACTTTTCATCCTGCGCCGCCTCCAAGACTACTCCGCCAAAACAGGCCAACCATTCCAGTTGCTGTTTTTAGATTGGAAGCAAGCCTTTGACAAGATCGACCATGAATCTATGCATATAGCACTACTCCGCCTTGGGGTTCACCCCGTTTACCTCGAAGTCATTAAGGATATGTACACCTGCCCTACCTTTTGCACCTCTGCTCCTGATGGTACTAAGCACTGGGGTACTCCGCACACAGGGATTCGGCAGGGATGTCCACTTAGCCCTTATTTATTCATCATGGTAATGACAGTACTCCTTTCAGACGTTGACGCTAGACTTCGAACCCATGGCGTTCCACAAAACACATGGTCGGTAGGCAAGCCCATTTACGATTTAGAGTACGCGGACGATACTCTACTAATGGGCGTCACGGGCGCACAATTAGAGGAGATCCTGAAAGCTGTCCAGGTAGAAGCTACCCTTTACGGTCTGCAGCTAAACTTAGAGAAAACCGAGCTACTCCGCCACCCCACTCAGCCAGGTCAACTTCATTATGCAGATAACTCTCCTGTCCCCTTAAATTCCGAAACCAAGTATTTAGGATCACAGGTTACTTGGGACAAGCCAACCAAAGCCGCAATCGCAGCTAGGTCTATTAAAGCACACGCGGCCTTCCTAAAGCTCCAACATGTATGGCAGAGCAGACTACCCCGCCCAGTAAAATCCAGAATCTTCCACGCCTGCATCGTCCCAATATATACGCACGCCTTGGAAACTCTCACCCTTGAAAAGCACCACTTCCGAACCATCGACGGTTGGTATTTTAGATACCTCAGAAGAGCCATCAACATCAAAGCCTCATGCTACTCCCGGATCCCCAACAAAACCGCATGGGAAAACTCAGGAAAACATCTTATCCCTTCCCAAACTCTTCTATCGCAACAGTTCAAGCTCCTTATACAAGCCACGACTACTCCGCCACACCTCCCCCAACATCATGTAGTATTCTCCCCCGGGTACAAAGATCGCATTAAATTTACTAAATCAAGGCACAGAGGCCATCCCGCAAGGTATTGGTTCGAACTAGTTTCTTCATATGCGTTAGAATACTTGAACCACTACCTAGACCACTCCGCCCAATATAAGGATCATAGAAGGGATTTCTTAGGCTTCAAACAAATGCTTCAGAAAAACAAGCTCTTCGGCGATCGCTTGAGTACTGCGCCTACGCGCGCTTCGCATATTTTCCAGTTGTACAGAAAGACAGTCGGCAGCGCTTGGCACTCCTTTATCACAAAGATACGTGGAGTAGGACAGCGCAGGAGACCTGTAAAGCCTGATCCACAAGTTCCATCCCGGCATTACGGACAGCCTCCAATGCTTGACAGCCTTGGGTTCGAGCTTGAGTCACCGCAGGACGAGCAGAAGAAGCAGAGAGAAAAAGCCCGGGAGGAGAGCCACATGGAGTGAATTGGGATCCAAGGAGGAAGCCCTGTTTGAGACTCGAGATAATGCCTCATTGCAGCTATCAGGCTTTAGCATAAGTAGGCGGCGTGTAGCGGCTTTAGCTGTATCTGTTTGTAGGTTTCAACACCTATTGGAAACCAGCTCACGGGGGACGATCTCATGCCGTGCGACAGGTCAGGGTGGGTGGCGTGAAGTTGTCAGGAGTGGCAGCAGGGGTTTGCACGCACGCACACACACGCACACACACAGTCACACACACAGTCACACACACATTCACACACACACACATTCACACACACATTCACATTCACACACACACACACACACACATTCCACACACACACACACACACAGACACACAGACACACAGACACACAGACACACAGACACACAGACACAGACACACAGACACACAGACACACACACACACAAACACACACACACACAACACACACACACACACAGACACACAGACACACACAGACACACACACACACACACACACAGAACACACACACACAGACACACAGACACACACACACACAGACACAGACACACACACACACACACACACACACACACACACACACACACACACACACACACACACACACACACACACACACACACACACACACACACACACACACACACACACACACACACACACACACACACACACACACACACACACACACACACACACACACACACACACACACACACACACACACACACACACACACACACACACACACACACACACACACACACAGTAAATAAGCCATCGAGACTTCGAGTCACCCCAGCACGACCCAGGCAAGCAGGCTGCCGATTTCGACAAAGTGAAGAAGCGCGCCTTCGCTGAGAAGGTCGTTGAGGCTTCTTCCACCAAGAATGATATACCACACAACATTTGAAGCGCTGTGTCGTGCTGCAGTTGTCGTTCCCTTGGATCGATGGTTTCGAAGTGGATGTAGGAGTCGAAAGCCAAGAAGGCAGGACGACGCATGTTTCGTCGTCACAAGCACTTCCTGTGCGATTTTCAGCACTTCGCATCCTAGTTCGTTTCGTTTCCAGGGTTTTACACATAAACTGAAACGCGGAGTGGCATACAGGTGGTTCCATACTTCACCCATTACATGGCTGTTGTGCGGGGCAGTCGGGTTTTCCACGCACGCGCTCAAGGATTTCGGGCAATTTGGTCCGCTGGTTAATGTTCCGGTCTTATGCCTTGCGTGGCTGCAAAAGCTTTTGACTTGCACCCCGACAGGCATACTGGGACGGGGACAAATGCTATGTGGCGTGGCCGCATGTGGCCGCAAAAGCAGGACAGTCGGTTCTTCCATTGAAGCATTTGTCGCACAGAGATGAGTATGTTCCATTTGCATGCTACCGGTAAGAAAGTAAGTGAACATCGGCTAATTTTGCTTGTTTCCGCAGTTAGCAGCGGTTTCAGGCTGCAAGTTTTTAGTTGTACATTTGGTGTCCAATTGGCGATGGCGGCCATGGAAGCTTTCTCTTCCGAGATTCAGATGTGCACGAAAAGCACCTTCGTGCATTGCCAGGGCGAGAGCCAAGCGGAAGACGCGCCAATGACCCGATCAGTTTCATGTCCAGCCGTCATGACGGACGTCGAGACACCCCTGTGGCCACAGGCCCACGCTCCCATGGCAAACTCATCCTTTGATGACGGTGACGGCAGGTCAAGCTCACTCAGCTCTCCGCACCACGTCGGCTCCCAGACCAACTCCCCATTCAACCACGGTGGAGGCATAATCGGGATCGCGGTGCCAATCGTGCTTGCTTCGCCAGTCGTGGTCCCGGTGATACCACAGCAAGCTTGCCAGATGTTTGAGACCCCGTCCATGCAGCAAGCGTGGATGCCACCCGCTGAGGTTGGTCTTTCGGAACCAGCTGGGCGTGTGTTGGACCACAGCATAGTCCCGATGCCTGCTTCCAGCTCCCAGGCAGCACAGGCAGCGCGGCCTGCAAGTGCCGAGCAGGGCTCGAGGGCCCCCAGCAAAAACTCGGCCAATCAGAAGCGGATCAACAGAGAGCTTATCGTAGCCGGCAGCAAGAGTGGTCTCGACGTTCTGAAGGTGGTCGCAACGCACCTGGAACAGATGAACGGCGTGAATTTGGCTACGGCTTTCCACCGCGTCTCCCAGGCGCCTCAACACGAAAGAGAAGAGCTCTTGGCTAGCTCCGCCTTCAGATGCATGCTGGAGGTGGCGGAGTGCTATGCTGAGCAGGAGCTGGCAAAGAGAGATGCTTCGCTGCCGGCGAACTGCTGCACCATCGTTGCCTGGTCCTGCGCTCGGCTGAAGGTTTTCCCTCCATCGCTTTTGGTGAAGTTGGTTGCCGTGGCGACGCCTGAGCTGGGAAGCTGTCAGTCTTACGAGATCACGAATTTGCTGTGGGCCTTTGCAGAGTTTCACAAGTACGAGCAGGACGCCGCTTCGGCCCTGGACCCGAATCTCGGGGCTTTGGTGGATGCCGTGGCAGATGCGTTCCGGCTACGAAGTTTTGGTGACTTCAAGGTGCAAGTCCTCACCTCGGCCTTCATGTCCATCAGCGCATTTCCCTGGGACCCGAGCTTCACGAAGACCTGGATCCTCACAAGCACCTTCCAGGAGCTTGTCTCACGCTGGCAGGAGGTGGCACTCGAGGGTCAGGCACAAGTGGTGCTCGCACTGAAGCGGCTAAGTGTCAAGTGCAATCCTTTGTACAGAAGTCTCGTGAGTAATGCGGGCGGGAAGTTTCCAGCCGTCATGATCTCACTGGAGGCTCATGGTCTGAAAGAGTGAGTCCAATCGCCGAGGGGACAATTTTTTGTGACTAGTCTTCTCGCGATTTAATAGTCTTCGTGCCCTTTACAATCCTGGCAGCGTGCAATGCGCACTGAATACACCATTTTTTAGTTGCCCCTATGTGGCAGCATACCCCTTCCCAGTGCGCAAACGATTGCCTGATAAATATTTAGATGTTTTACAACCTCGACCACCTGGCATCCTTAGCATTTCGAATTCAGATTTGCCTCGGGTATGCAAAGCTCAAACTGTGCAAAGTGATGTCGGGTTGTTTTCTTCCACAGGCCACTTAGACAACCTTCCAATTTTTGCCGTTTTCTGCAACGCCGGCCGTGCGGCCAACGTTTCATGATGGCCTCGGTAATTAGTCATGCTGCGACCAGTCAGGTGACGTTGGCCTTGGTAAGTCATTCGCTTGGATTCTGAATGTCGGATCTTACGGCTACTGGCTTTAAAGAAGAAGGCTGACGTCAACAGCAACGACAACAACAATGCTTGTTGTTGTTGCATGCCAAGCTGGCTTCTATGTACAGAGCATGCCTTTTGGGCGGCTTTGGGCTTGGGCCTCTTGAGCCTGGAGGCAAGAGAATGCGTCGAAGCCCCGTGCGCTTCTTAAGGAACCATTGATGGACCTTTTTTGGCATTCTCCTGGCTCCACGCGAGTCTTTACAACAGGTTGGCCCTGCAATCCCGCAGAAACCTCAGTATACAAAAATCGTTTCGGCATGAATTCGGTTCAAGTCTCTGCATTCAAATTCAGGCGGTCCCTTCCACGGCATTCTTGAAGCACTCTGAGGGGTCGAAGCCGAAGGCCCGAAGGACGAAGCCTTGCAATGGGTTCCCGAAACGAAGAGCAGTTCCGAGCCCCCCTCCCCCCCTCCGAGGCCGAGATTGGGCCTGGCACGTGGAAGGACATCCGCGGTGCGGTTGGAGTTTGAGAGCTTAGGGGGGAGCGGGGTGTTTAGGGGTTTTCAGTGGCAAAGAGCCCAGCAATGAGCTTTAGCATAGCTTTCGAGAAATCTCGGCCAGACAAGCTCTGTAGCCGCCTACAGGAAACACATGCAACAGAGGCATTCAATCATGTCGGTGCATGAAGCAATTTCAGAGCAAAAAATGAGCCAATGGTACAAATGTGCTTAGGGGCCCCTTAGCCCCTTCCCCTTCCTTGCTCCCCCGGCCTGGCCCTGGCATCGGCATTTCCAGGAGGTGCAGGGCGAGTTCTTCTGCACGCTCTGTGAGAAAAGTCCCAATGGCGCCAGCCTGGAGCCTCCGGGCTCTGCATGGGAGTTTCAGGTTGAAAAGAAGGGTCTTCCTTGGAACGTCAGGGATTTGGAATGTCTACGGTCCCGCCTTTTTGGGGGTCAGGGTTTGACAGTGGGCTTTCAGGTTTCAGGAGGGGTAGGCTTCACTGCAGTAGGGAGACGGGAATCACGACATTCAGGTCCAAAAGCGATGTTTTCACAGCTGAAGCCCAAAGCTTTTTGTCTTCAAAAACATCGATTTCTCAGCCTTGAGTTCGGTGACGAGAGCCGCTGGGAGACCTTCGCTGAACAACAAGCCCTGTGTTTGCCGCCGTGAGGAGTCGCACCTCAACAGCGACAATCACAAGAAGACGCCAGGCTGTCGATCCTCCGAGGTTGGGGTTTCTGGCTTTTCCGTTCTCAGAGGCTTTTCGAATTTCCAGTCAAGAGTTCCAGATGACTCTGATTCGCGTGGCAAGAGAGAGGGAGAGAGAGAAAGAGAGAGCGAGAGAGAGAGAGATGAGAGAGACCGAGAGAAAGTGTCGACACGGCAGATGCGAGGAAGCCTGACGGACAGTTGAAAGCGGGACTTTCATCTCCTTGCTGCACCGGAGGGCACAAGAGCAGAAGGGCCTGCGCTGTCTGGCATGCCTTTGCGAAAGCTGATGTCTCCACTCCGATGCCTGAAGTCTGTCAAGTTACGGCACGAGGGTTTCGAGGGTCGCATGGAGCTGCCGGCTTTTACAGCATGTGTCGGGGAGCACCAGCACCCCACCTTTATGTACATGAAATTGCGCGAGGCACTTGTCAAGTCATTTCTTCTTCTGATAATCTCCAGAATCTCCATCACAAAACGTTTCCATGTCCGGCGGTGTTGCCAGTCGGTGTTCCAAGGAAGCTGGCTTGGGCCACTGGGGCCGGCTACACTGCTCCCGTGCCGGCAACCCCCATGGCCGCCGCCCTGCCAGCTACGCACTTTGCCAAACACTCTGTTGTCTCTGCAGCCGTTTTTGATGGATATTTGAGCCTTGTCAATGTCGGTAGGGTCCTGACTTTGGGTTCTCTGAAGTTAGGGTTTGGTGGCGCGTGCAGAGGTAAGAGCTAGACTGCAGACTCCGAAACCATTTTGGCTTTCGCCAACGACTTCAAGCCCAGGTGTGTGCCGGTTCCAGTCCTTCCAGTTCAGCAGGAGTGGGACGGAATGATGGAATCGGAGTTGAACTTCGGGGAGTGCAAGTTGCTTTCAGGAGTTCTCTGCCCTTTATCTTGCGAAACTATCAAGAATGGAAGGGCTTCAGCTGATGTTCCATGTCCATTTTTCTGCGGCATCCGCACCCTTCCATCATACGATGATCACCCGAACCCTAACCCCCCAGACAACACGCTCGCAGGTAGTAGCGATTTAGGGAAGCCGAGGCCAACGCAGTAAAGTGACGATAGCGAGAACAAGCCACAAGTTTCTGAGTTCTCTGGAGTCTTTTGTTGCTACGCAGGACCTGCCCAGCTGGCAACAGCTCGGGCCTGACGGCATGATCCGCTGCATTCCCTGCGGAAAGGCTGTTCAACGGCTTTTTGCTTACTTTTGGGATGGTATGGAGAAGTCTGCATGTAGTCAACGAAAGCACCAAAGGCTAATCGCTAAACCTGAAGCAACCTGCGTGCGTGCCGGGGCTTGCGAGGTAGCACGTGCAGCATTCATTTGCATGCAGACTATGGTGATGCCTCTTATTGCAGTTCAGATTCTGCATATGAATATAGACGTGTATGATCTTGATTACAGCTTTGTCCGTGGTTATCTCGTTTCTCGTTGTTCTTCCTAAGGCTTCCTCTGAGGATACCCTCTCTAATACAACTGCGAAGGATACTGCTATGATGGTTCGTGCGGAAAGAGTCATGGCCTTGATCTCTTGCCTCCTGTGAGGTGGTAGATGACAACCACTTGATGACAGGAGCAAGTCGTCTTGCGAGCGATTCGTTGGGGGGGGGGGAGGTTGTTCGGCAAAGCTGCAAAAATGAGTGTAGCGAAGCTTTTCTGTTCCTTCGCAGCACAGAGCGCGATACCAAGCCTCCGCCATAAGCGGTATGTGCACAGGATTGCTTTGCAAGTCCTTGACACTTCTTTCTGCGAGTGGTTTTCAGATGCGCATGAGCACGAACCTGATCGTCCTAATTACTTTGATTCGGGATTCGCGAGATCAGGTCAAATCTCTGTTATGACTGTAGAACGAGTTCTTGTGGGGACTGCCAGCATCTCATGTCGTAGGACAGTCGATGTTGATGCAAGACAACCTGCAAACCATGTAATGAGACAGTCAGGTGACTAAAACTCTTAAGCCCTAAGCCCATGACCCATGACCCATAGAGGCCTAGATCCGTATCCTGCTAGA
>CAJNDT010000002.1:243352-292822 GCA_905221615.1 Symbiodinium sp. CCMP2592
AGTAGAAAAGATGCCGCCCATCGATAGACCAGACCATATTTCTAGGCGTCAGTGGCCGTTGAGACCTAAATCGACTCTGGAGTTTTAACAAGTTTGTTGCTGCGACAGCAGTGCTACACAGCTTGATCGCAAGCCCGAGCGCTGGAACAAGACCAAACCCTACTCCCCACGACTCCCCGATTTCCGAAGTACCGAGCAAAGGCCCCACCAGATCGACGGCTGCCAAGGCCCCTCCAGGGCGGGTGATTCCCAAGGACTGTTCTCAGAGTTGGCATATGCCTCCTAGGGTCCTAGGAGCGTGAAAGGATGCCGCCGGGCTCTCCATCCAAGATTGTTGGCCATGGGTCTGCAGTCCTTGGTCATTTTTCGTGTGGTTTCACGGGGGTGAGCAAGATGCCAGGACGTGAAGAGTCTGAGGGCTCAATTCCTAGAGTCATAGACCTCCAACCCTAGCCATGTCGCAGCCCCAAGAAACCCGCACAAAGGTAGTGCCCCCGCACCCTGAAGCTACATCGCGCAATCAAGACAGCACCTCTCTTGGACAGCGATCCCTGAATCTTGAGAAATCGGTTGGACAGGCAGTTGAAAAGGCGCCGGCTCCTCCGACTCCGGCCCCCTGGCAGGTGCGACAGCAACGACAACAGCAGCAATCACAACCGTCATCCAGTTCCAACGGAAACAATAGTAAAGACGACAGTAGCAGTATTTCATCGTCACGAGAGCAACACCAACAACAACGAGAAGTAGTCACTTATCACACAGGGAGAGAACAACAGCAGTGGCAACAACCAGACGGCCTCATGCGCAACTCCCACAGGTTGATTATGATTTGGAAAGAAAGGCTCCTCTTATAGGAGGCCGAAAGTGTCTCGCGTTTTAATTTTTATCATGCTTTCTTGTGTCATCTAGTAGGGTTCCATGGTCGTCTGGCCGCCACGCAAAAGACCTGCCATGTCGTCACTAGAGGAAGACGATTATGAAAAACGGCCGCGCAACACCTGCAGCAGAGGAGGGGTTTTCTTGCGCAAGACCCCATGCCAAACCCCAACGTTGCGGGCAGGCATCGGCAAAGGCGATGGGGCAGCCAGCTCTGCCCGCTCCAACTCCTGCACCGTGGCAGGCCTGACAACGGACGCAGCCGGGTTGACAGCAAGTTTGTATGCAGGGATAACCACCTCTCAGAAGCTCCACAGCAGAAGTGGCAGCGGCAATGCCAGACCAGGTCTGTCAACAGTATCAGAACACGTGCAGTGGCAATACTTGCAGCAGGAACACCAGATTCACCACATTAATCAACAATTGGCGCGGACACTACAGTTACCACACCAGCAAAGCACGAACTCAACAATCAGACTTGCAACAAGAAATTCAACAATTTTCAGAATCAGAGCATCACCATGTCAGCGCATCATCGAGGGTTGTAGTTTCAGAGGCTGGCCAGCACAGCTCTTTCAGTGGAGGACCTGCGAATTCACGATTAAATTGTCAGCGCAAGCACGGAGCTCTAACAGGGGCTCCTGATCTCGACAGCTCTTTGCCTACGCGCCTCTACACATGCTTGTGAATAAACAGCTGTGTTTCTTTGTTGAAGCGGACTGGTCCTTGTCGCCGTTCCCGCCGTCGTCGCCTCCTCGTTTTGGTGCTTCGCCGTTGTACACATCTCTTTGCCTATGCCTCCTGGACAGGTGCCAACTAAGGCATCATCTCCGCCACCCACAGCATGTCCGCCACCATGGGAGGTGCGCAAACTCTTCAGCATTCATCACAGCGGCTGTGGCTTTTGTAGCGTCTGTCAATGACTGCAGACCCTGGGCCCGAACTCCATCAACCCTGCGGACCCTGCCGCGAACCGCTTGCGCAGGCACCTGCAACCGAGACGGCCCCAGCCCCGCCACCATGGCAGGTGCCCAGTCAGAGTCATGCGAAAACAAAAACCATTGGCAGCGGGGCTCCAACAGCTCAAGTCTGGGGTGTTGGAGTTTTGGAGCTTTTGCGGCTGCAGGGCGGCATGTTAGGTGTTTTGTAAGGCAGTTCAGCGTGCAGTGTTGCTGCTCCAAACAGAACAGGAATGGCACCCCTGTTTGTCGTATGTAGATAGACAGACAGACCGACAGACAGATAGGTAGACAGATAGGAGGCACAAAGACAGATAGACGAGGCCTAGCAGCGCGACGTGACCTATCCCGCTTGCAGCTGTGCTACGATGCAACGAAGCGGCAGTCGCAGCAACAGCAGCTGCCGCTGGAGGAGGCGGAGGAGGAGGAGGAGGCATAATTGGGTGTCCAAGGTGGGCTCAGAACACCAGGATGTGAAGGAGCAGAAGAAGGAACATGAAAAGCAGATGTTGTTCTTGCGGTTCGTCGTTGCTGCATCACTCGCACGTGTTTGTCAGAGCTACGTCGTCCTTAGCGGCACCAACCACTGCCGAGGCACCGGCCAAGCAACCGCCGAAGACCGTAGAAGCACTGCCACCGACGCAGGCATAAGCCGACTGGGTTTGCTTGGGTGGTCTAGTTTTAGAGTTTGCGGATTTTGCCTGTCTTGTCGAGGTTTCATGTTGTTTCCGAGTTGTGACTGTGAGGGCATTTGAACCATGTTTGTGAAAGTTCTTTCAAACAGTAGTAGTCGTCGTCGTGGTCGTGGTAGTTATAGGAGGACCAGGAGGCATGTAGATATGTAGCTGCGGAGGTATGTAGACATGTAGGTACGAAGGTATGTACATGTGTAGAAAGGTCGGTATGCGGGCATGTAGGTATGTACTGGTCAGTGTAGGCATGTATGTATGCATGCATCTCCGCATGCCGGGGCATGTGCACTGGCAGTTACAATTGCATGTGTGCACGCATGTATGTAGGCAGGTAGGTAGGAGGTATGACGCTTGTTGCATACTCAATCCTCCTAGGGGCCACCGAGAACAAAGCCACCGCCGCCTTGCGCGGTGCCGCCAGTGTCCAAATCCAAGGCCCAGGCCTGAGGTTTATGCAAGATGTCGCGTTGACTGTTTGATTCTCTCTTGGTTGGCCTGTGCAGCGCATTCATAATTCCTTTTTGATGAGTAGGCTGGCATGTTCTACTGCAGAGAAACCTAACCAAGCATAAGGCAGCAACGACGGTAATGAATCGGTTTAAGATGCATTGTGATAGGAATAAACGGATCACTGCAATTGTCGGCCTTCAGCGCGGAAACACTATCTCAGTCCAGAACCCAAGTGCTGAAACGAAGCCGCAGAGCCCAACTCAGCTTCGTTTCTACATGAATGGGTGCATAGGTGTGTAGGACATGGTTTTCCATGCCTCAGTAGAAAGACACAACATCAAGCAAGAGACACGGTGTATGAATGTACTTACATAAGTATGTGTTATTATACGTGCATACACGCCACTTATTTCCTCCGCACCAGAACTGCTCGCTCTCGGGATTGGGGGCGGAAGTCTTCGAAGCAGAGGGGTCACGCCGGTCACGCCACAGGTCCTGAAAACCTGACGATCCTGATAGAACCCGTCCAAGCCCTTTGAGATGGTTGGCAGCCTTGAAAGCCCACAACATGAAGGCTGGTCCCGCCTGTGGCATGGCTGTTAAGGCCAAGGCACCGCAACCCGCTGCTGCTCCGTGGCGGCAGCAGTGTTCTGGGGGTCCCAAGAAGCCAACACGCTGCGGTCCTACCAAATGTAGTTTTGAAAGTCTGAGAACTACAAAACTGAAAACGCTCCTTCGTTGTAGAAGCCCTGGAGCATCCTGGAGCTATCTGAGCATTGGGCGACGTAGGGTTGGCGTGCTGGGAACCCGTGTTTTTTTTTTTGCTGTCGTTGCCTTTATGTTTTTTTTGTTCTCGTTGCGCGGACCCAGGAAGCCGGTGAGTGAGTGAACCCCGGTGCCCGCACCGCAGCAGCCACAGCAAAAAAAAAACGCGCCCCGCAACGACAGCAAAAAAAAAAAACGCGCCGCCCCGCACCGACAGCAAAAAAGAACGCGCCCCCGCACCGACAGCAAAAAAAAAACGCGCCCCCGCAACGACAGCAAAAAAAAAAACGCGCCCCCGCAACGACAGCAAAAAAAAAACGCGCCCCCGCAACGACAGCAAAAAAGAAATCGCGCCCCCGGGGACGACCGCCCCCGCAAACAACAGTATCGGGAACGACACAATATCTGGGTGTTTAAGTTGCTCATTTAAGGTTTCTATCAAGTGGTAGTAGTAGTAGTAGTAGTAGTAGTAGTAGTAGTAGTAGTAGTAGTAGTAGTAGTAGTAGTAGTAGTAGTAGTACTAGTAGTACTAGTAGTACTAGTAGTACTAGTAGTACTAGTAGTACTAGTAGTACTAGTACTAGTAGTAGGGAGGGCGTAGCTGTTTTAAGCCGTCTGCAAGCTTGCGTGATCTTGCGTGACAGCATAGAGGTCGTTTCGGGGAACCCACCCTGCATAATATGATATGTGCGTTTTGGAAACAACGCCATTCACCCAGCGAAAAACTTGTTTGCAAATGGGAAGCCTGTCCCGCACGTGCGAGAGTGCCAAGCTTGCTTGACAGCATATATATATATATATATATATATGCGTTGTATTTAAAACCAACCATGCGAGCATCCTGACTCCCCCCCGCCGCCCCTATGATTTTGTTGTAAACCAGCCATGCGAGCATCGTGATTGCGAATGGGGGGGGCTGCGCCCCCCCCAACCCCCCCGCTGTTTTCAGCCGTGTGCAAGGTTACATGACGGCGTAGAAGTCGTTCTTGAAACCCGCGATCCCTGAGATGTGTCTTTTAGAAACCAATACCATTTTTTACCTTGTGACAAGGGTGTTTGCAATCGGGGAGCCTGCGCCGGGCATGCGAGAGTGGCACTTGGTTGACAGCACATATGCGTTTTTTGTTTCAGCCGACCACGCCACCATCATAGAATCGCAAATGTGGGGGGCTGCGCCCCCCTCCAACGCCCCCGCTGTTTAAACCAGCCATCGTGATTGAAAATGGGGGCGGCTGCGCCGCAAGGTTGCATGACAGCCTGGGAGTCGTTCTTGAAACCCGCGATGCCTGCGATGAGTCGTTTAGAGACAAAACACCATTCACCTTGTGACAAGGGTGCTTGCAATTGGGAACCTGCGCCGGGCATGCACCTGCGAAGCAAGAAACCCCGGCACGCGCAACAACACAACGGCGAAACAAAAACAGTAGTTTTGCTTGGCATCGCTGTAAGGTCGGAGCTTACGATACTCAAGTGTCACCTGCTATGCAGTCAGTCGACGCGCCATGCAGGAGCCAAACAAGTAGTAGTAGTAGTAGTAGTAGTAGTAGTAGTAGTAGTAGTAGTAGTAGTAGTTGTTGTTGTTGTCGTAGCAGTAGTAGCAGCAGTAGTAGTAGTCGTAGTAGTGGTAGTAGTGCTAGTAGTAGTAGTAGTAGTAGTCGTCGTCGTCGTAGTAGTAGTAGTAGTAGTAGTAGTAGTAGTAGTAGTAGTTGTAGTAGTAGTAGTAGTAGTAGTAGTAGTAGTAGTAGTAGTAGTAGTAGTAGTAGTAGTAGTAGTAGTAGTAGTAGTATAGAAGTAGTAATATATATGATGATAATAAACAAGCGCCCGGGGAGCACAACGACAGCGAAAAAAAACCGCGCCCCGCAGGCACGACAGCCAAAAAAAAAACGCGCCCCGCAGGGACGACAGCCAACAAAAAAAACGCGCCCCGCAGGGACGACAGCAAAATAAAAACGCGCCCCGCAGGGACGACAGCAAAATAAAAACGCGCCCCGCAGGGACGACAGCAAAAAAAAACGCGCCCCGCAGGGACGACAGCAAAAAAAAAAAAAAAACGCGCCCCCGCCACGACAGCAAAAAAAAAAAAACGCGCCCCGCAGGGACGACAGCAAAAAAAAAAACGCGCCCCGCCACGACAGCAAAAAAGCAGCGACAGCAAAAAAAAAAACACTCTTACCTGGCGTGCTGCAGGGTTGCTTGCCAAGGACTTCCACCCGTAAGCCCTGGAACACAGAAGCAGGAACATCGGCCCATACCCACCGGACTGCACGGATAGACATTGGAGGCCATGGTGTTGCCGAGACAGCCCTCATGATCAAACAAGAATCCTGGTCATCGCGCTATTGGGCGAAACATTACGGGAATGCCGATCTTCTCAATTGCCGTTGTGCTAGTGAATGCAGCGGTATCGGCTACCGAGTATTGGTTAGTGTTGGTTACTGTAATTACCATGATCATGCCCATACGGATAGACATGAAGAGTAACATAGGCAGTAGTTTTTACATACACATACACCGCGAGGCCGCAAACACCATGTGCTAATCGCACGGACAGGAGCAACATCGGCAGTCGTTCCAATGCGGCACTCCAAACAATGATATTGATGATGGCAATCCCGCACGTAGCAAAGGCCACTTTTGAATCGAACATGGAAGAGGAACGATGTCAACATGAAGCAGTCAATAGCACCTGGAGTAGACCAATGCCGAAATCGGGTTCTAGGTTTTAGGGTTTAGGGATTCCGAATGTGCCTTTGTCTATGCCCGATGTTCTCGGACCTGTCCGAAAAAATGTGTCTCTATTCCCGATTTTGCTCCTGTAGCTTCATGAAGATTCGAAGGGCTATGCTGAACATAGCTCCGTGAAATCCCAGCAACCTATGTATGTATGTACGTATGTATGTATGCCAATCTTCACCCGGCTTTCCGAGGCTTTCCTGTCGCCGGAGACGGAAGAAGATGAGGTCGATGAATGTTAATCGCCATGCCGCTGAGAAGCTGCTGAGCTCGGTGTGTCCGAGTGAGGCATTAGCGCTAGGACTGGGCTGCACAGACGGAATGTCCAACACCATGAATGTTCTAGACAATCCGAATACCCGGAGTCACTGTACTTGCAAAACTTCTGGCTAGAGAGCCAATGGCGGGGGCCTATGAGTCCAGGGCCCGGGCTTGGGGTGTCACGCGCGGGTCCAGGCGATTTTCAGATGCTTCCATTCAGGTCTGAAGCCCAGAGTAGGGAATGTGGGAACTCCGATTTAATCGAGACCCAGACAGAGCGCGCCAGCTTGCAGTGCAGAGTGAGAAAAGCTGGAGCCCACGACTATGCGAGAAGAAGTCTGTTGTAGAGATCTGTCGAAGCCCTTGGAAGGCAGCGATTAGGGAGTTCTGCTGCTGTGGTTGTGGTAGCTGGTAGCTGTTGGAGTGTTCATGGGCTCATGAAGCATTGTTATTGCTCTTTATTTTCGGGCTTGAACCTGATAAATCTCGAATCTGTTTGGAGCTACACACTCCTACGCCGTACATCCTCGTGAACCACCCGTAGTCCTAAAGCCTGAAAACCCTGATTTTCATAGGGCGGCGGTAATTTTCGTTTGGGTTTTTAGGCTTTATATGATTCTGAACTGAGGATTTTGAGTTTCTGAAATCGCAAAATATAAGTTGTGTTGTCTGCCCTGACAAACACGACTTCCTTGCGAAAAAGGCTGGGCTGTGCTTTGGAACTGACTGTGCTCATGATGAGTCATTCCGTGCCCGACTGGCTCGGAGTGTCGGTGAGTTCACCAGAATGAAAGGCCGGATTCATGGGTCCTGTACTCCCATTCAGGGCCCATGAACCCTGGACAAAGCCTTAGCCCTATGCCTGCCCTTGATTCTTGCTATTACACATGATATTTTTTTATTCGAGCTGAGATGGCTCAAGATGAGCCAGAGGGTTGTTTGCAAAGTCTGCCGGTAGACTGCAGCCGGTGCTTCTTGGCAGTAGAGTCTTAGGGCAGCACGCTTGCCGAATTTGGAGGAGTCACTGGTTTCAGATCCAGACGGTGAAACTCAGAGGGATTCCTGAAGCTGAGATACTTCGGACAAGCTCCCAGGCCCAGGCCTTGGGATCAAGCCCGCCTCCTGGAGGTTACATGGCCTCGAGTTTCGGCTTGCGGCTTCAACAACCCTTAAGCTGTCCTGCTGCGAAGCTTCGCGCCCGGTTGTTCCGAAAGCCTTCCTTCCCGAAATAGGCGTAAGCAGCAGCTGCTCAGATCTGAAAATGGAAGACAGGAAAGCTTCAAGCCCTTGTGCCGTAAACCCATGTACCAGCCTGTGGGCTTAATGGCTCATCCGTATCTCTGAGGTACACATGGCCAGCCCTGATCGATGCTTTCGCACACATGCTAGGCCAAGGCCTCAGGATATTTTGCTTGCCACAGTTTCTGCAGTGTGGAGCTTGGGTTCGGACATGTTAGAGCTGCCGCTCTGAGGCCCTTGTTGCTGCTTGCCCTCGCCACGTGCGTAGCACTGGTGCCAGCGAAGCAGTCCTTTCAGGCGCGGCTCGCACGGAGCATCGCTGAGCTATCGGGGCCTGGACATCATGATTGTGTCTGACACATGTAGTCTTAAGTTGTCTCCCGAGTCCGGTGGCCCCTCTTCTTCCTGCTGGGAACGCGTAAAATCATCAAGTGCTTGTCTGATGCTGGGCTCTCCAGCTTTCCTGAAACCCTGGAGCGAAGGCTTTGCCCGACACCTCAACCCCATGATTCGGTGTAGGCACTGTTGGCTCGGAAGGGGTTCCATTCCTTCTTGCCCAGGCATTCATGCTTGAAGGCTGCCTAGGGCAATCAAACTTCCCAGGTTGCCTCTGATGGTCGCAGTGGTCCCGAAATGATGGATGCGCTGGACTTGGTCACTGTTGACGAAAACCATCCTTTGACACAAAGCCACCTTGAGTAGCTGAGTAGATCGTATTGATTTCGGGTAGTCTGTGGGTGTCCTTCAGGGCGAGCCGTGAACCCTGTGCAGCCAAGCATGCGACACAAGCTCGTGTCTGCGCGAGACTGCATGTTTCATCCGGCCTTCATCACAGGATAGCGGTGCAACATGGGTTGGCGAACTTAGGCTGCGCCACTCCACTAAACAGCACTATGTTGACAGCCATACCAATAGGGAGAAGCACT
Source organism: Symbiodinium sp. CCMP2592 (assembly GCA_905221615.1). Classification (NCBI taxonomy): domain Eukaryota; class Dinophyceae; order Suessiales; family Symbiodiniaceae; genus Symbiodinium; species Symbiodinium sp. CCMP2592. The sequence goes on from CAJNDT010000002.1 coordinate 252,257, forward strand.
GTCATGACCAGGAGCACGAATTACAGAAGAGTCCTTAGGCCTCGAAGACTTCTCATCGAAGCAGCTGCAGAACATCAGAGCTGCTTCTTTCGGCCAGTAGCACCAGTACCACCCGGGGCAACCCTTGTGCTGCACTCCGAATAGCGAAGAAGAAGAGTATGTATGTTTTCATCGACAGGCTTGCAGGCATACATATGAATTTCTCATGCAGTGGTGTTGGCTGAGGACATGTCTGCTTCTGCCAAGGACTCATGCCTGCATTGATGCCCTAGGCTATGGAAAGCACCGGTTGAGCTAGAAGGTGGCGAGGCATCGGAGGGCTGGCCCTAGCGCTTCGGAGAAGAGGCAAAAGATGCGCAAGGGATAGAACGAGTCGCGAAGACCCCCTCCCCCTGCTGCCTTCGCTCTTCGCCAAGATCCGCAACTCCTTCTCGAAATCCTTTTCTCAATGTCAAGATCCTTTTCGCGTCGGTCAAAACAGCAGCCAGCAACCGTTGAACGATCCGGTTGTCAACATCATCTTTAATAATTGCTTATCCCATAGTCATACTCAGAACTTTACTCGCAATTACAATTGCGATCGTCATTATCATCATTATCGTCGCCATCGTTATTGGCATCGTACACTGGCTTCTGTAGCCCCAGGCCCCCCGCGTTTGATTCGTGGATCCTCGCTCCCCGGCCAGGACGACATCGCACATAGCGCCGCCGTGAGAATGCGTCTTGGTTGGGTCTGGCGAAAAAACAAAATTGGGAGCTGTCCTCTTGACAGGATTTTTTGGGTGTCCGGCATTGGAATCGTCAGGGCAGGGTTAAGCTGCACAAGTTCAGTGCCAGAAGCCGCGTTGAGCGTTTTGGGATGCCGTGCTTCTAGATGTGACGCAGGTCGTGCGGGAGTCGCAAGCTGTGCATGCACCTTGTGAGACGCCGCAGCATCAAGGACTATCACAGACTCCGCAGCATCACAGCTCTTTCGCGTGGACGCCAAGAAGGAGTCTCAGGAGGCCCCACCATGCGCCAGTTTGATGTGGAGCATTAGGGAGCAGGGAACCTGCTATGCATGCCCATCCAAAAGAGTGTGTCGTGCTAATTCGTGCGAGTCAAATTCTCGTCTTCGAAGGGCCGGAACGTTGCAAGATTCCAGGGGTGCAAGAAACAGCAGTTGCTGCGAGTAATCGATCGCTTCCTTGCAGACATGGTGGTGCAAAGTCCCCATGATGTGACAGATCCCAAAGGACAGGGAAAGGGGTATCGCTAGCCGCTGTGCCGGTGGCACCACATGAGACTCCACCCTGCATTCTTGCCTTCAAGTCCCAAGCGTCTGCACAGTATCTGCCTGACCTCAGCCCATGCCTGCCAACAATAGACTCCCCATGAAGGCTTGCCTAAGGGGCATCATGATTTCGTATGAAGTGAGATCCTGGTGCTGACGGCGAGGCCATCAAGGAGGAACATGCCGGAGAGGCCACTCTGTTTGATTCGTACCCATCCTCTAAAACCTCCCGAATGTCAAACCCCGCAGATGTGTGAATGTATGTAAAATTAGGTGCACAGGGGTGGGATGTAACCAGCGAAACGGAAAAGCCGTCCCACCCCCACGACAATCAAACATGAGGCACATGGAAACCATCAGGGAATTGCCAAATCTGGCGGCCACTCAGGCTGTCATCAGAAGGATCTTTCCAACTAGCAAGAGAACGTTCGGCCGACAAGGGATGCTGTGTATTCCGTTGCAAACCCTAAGCCTAAACCTCAAAGCACCAGCCAAACTACACTACGAATTAAGTTGGTGAATCGGGTTCGGACCTCAACAGTGCCGGATCTTCAGGGGTATCGGCTGAATAGATTTCTGCGCCACCTCAGCTGTTGAATTAGTACATGCCAACGCGGCTGCGTCCGATTCGGACTCTGCGCCTTGGTGAAGGCGTGATGTAGGTTTCTATGCATGTTTGCTATGCTCCATATACTTATGCATCAACTCTCAGCCTTAAGCCACAACACCGCAAGGCATCCTTAGAACAGAGTGCAAGTCTTTGTGAAAGGCGGAGGTCCACACTACCCAAGGCCAGACAAAGTACATGCGCCAGGCCGTGGTCCAAGAGTCCAAGTCTGCTGAGATTTTGTTGGGGCTTTGACGCTCTGTGTCATGTTCTAAGAGGCCTGCAATGCAGAGTCGATGGCTTTACGCTTGGGTTTTCGGGTCCAGGGATGGGATGTAGAGCTTGGGATTTCAGAGGTTTCGGCTTGCAGGCTTTTGGGGCAGGTCATGCTCGGCTGGTGGCTCGGCTGGTGACTGCTGTGGTACCTGTCGGGTCTGTGAGCCTCGAGTTAAGGTCTCAGCTTGTCTGTGGGTTTGTTTATATAGGGGCCGATGCCTTCACGTTGGCCTGGTTGAGGGTCGCTGTTGGCACTCTTCCATTGTATTGTGCCAACACAGGTGGCACGTGGAGTCTGAGAAAGTCCGAAGCTAAGCACAGGAGGCCTCCACTGCATCGGCCGCAACGCCCCCGCCACGGGGCATCTGTCGCGGAGGCATGGATCTGGGTCGAAGGATGTCTTGGGCTTTAAGAAGCTGTACGCCCAGGGTAGTTGGGATGCGGGGTTCAGGACTTATGTGGCCTTTAGCTTTGGGTCTCATGTTTTACGCAAATGTGGAGGCCAGGATGCTGCGGGTGTAGGTGTCAGATGGGGTTTTGGGTGTCAGATGGGTTTGGTGTTTGGATGTTGTGGGAGGAGTGTGGGTAGACAAAGACAGTCGAGTCGGAGTTCACTTCTGCAGAACCCATACAAGACGCTGTCCAGGCGATCTCATGCAAGTACAAGAAGCCAGCAGATGCGAGGAAGTCTTTGGACCCACCAACCAAGACCCAGTTCAGTTTCGCCTCAAGCAAGCCCTGAAAGCCCAGTATACAACCTTCCAGACCCGAAGTATGCTGTGTTCTCAGCTGGATATGACGAGAGATGGGACCGTGAGGCAGTGTTAAGGGTCTCTGCGGGTCGTGGACTAGGTACTGGATGAGGTTTCAAGGTGGTTGATTTGGACTAAAACGCTTTCATAACTGCAATCCCCCCCTCAACATGCCAAGAGGGCAAGCTCTGCTAGCCTCGCTTCAGCACCCGAAAATCGCCTTTCGCGTTCCTGGCAGAACTTCTTCCGACGAAGTGCCCCAACGAGCAGCAGGCCAGGCAGAGGGCCGAGGGTCCCTAGAATGCTACTACTGGTGCCACAGAAGGAAGGGCTCCGAAGCACTTAAGCAACTTCGCTCTTCCTGCATTTCGCGTTGGAGGGGAATGCTGCCGTAGTCCGCGCATCGTCTGGGGTTTGCTGGCTGTGGAATGTTGGTGGTCTGTTTGGGGACGGTGACCGACGGATCCATGTCAGCCACCTGCAGGCCGAAGAAGACGGGCTTACCGCTGCTGCGGCTTCAGGATTAGCAGAAGAGGCCTTCCGACCCGAGTTTTCTTCAAACAGCACAGGTTTCGTTCCCCGTACACAACTCGTGTCAGGAGGATCCGTGTGAAGCTTTGACAGAGCTGCTCGGGACTCGGGCGAGTTCGATCTTGATTGGAACTGCCAGAAGCAGTTATGGCTTTCGGTTGAGGGCTTCCACGGTCCAGGGTGAAGAAGACACTCATGCATACAAGCGAATACGAGGACATGTACATATACGTCTGCATATGCATATGCATACGTATAATCTCTACATGCGCAAGACGGACATACATACGTACTTGCATAGATACATACATACACACATTCATGTACACAGGCATACAAGCACGCACACACACATATGTGTATCATATATATATATATATATACACACACACGCGCTCCAAGACACACAAATACATACACATACGCACAAATACACACAAATACACACAAAGACACAAATAGATACATACGTGCATACATACATACATGCATACATACGTGCATGCACATGCACACACATTCTCACTTATGAACTTCTTATATATATATATATATATATATATATATATATGTATGTATACGTATACGTATATGTATATGTGTGTGTATATGTACATGTACATGTTTATGCATATGTGTACATGTATACGTATACGTATATGTACATGTACACACATATACAAATGTGACGCACGCTAAAGCTATTGGCATTATATGTATACCTGCACATCTTTGCAGATATACATGTATATATATATATATATATGTGTGTATAGACACACACACACACTGACATGCGTGCAAGCAGCGTTGTCTCCATGTGCCTATCTGTTGCTGTTTTGCCGAGTCATCTGCTTACAGTGCTGCCGCATCTACACTTACAAGCTACGCTAGACATGTGTGTGTGTGATGTGCACACACGCATGCCATGTACTCGCACGCTCGTGTGTATATACGCGTTCTTGTAGGTAGGCGGACCTATATCCATACCTACACGTTGACCTGTACATGTACATATCTATATACCTACACGCCGTACCATCATAGGCACCAACTATGGACACATGAGTATACATGCCGGCAGGCATGCAGCCAGGCACAGCTATGCAGAAATTTATTACCTTTGCATTCACATCCCGCAGCTGCATACACGGCCGTATGCGGATGGAGGCATGGATTAATGCATGCGTGTACAGACACCGGCGATGATTAGACATGCACACACACACACACAGACACAGACACAGACACAGAGACACAGAGACACAGAGACACAGAGACACAGAGACACAGAGACACAGAGACACAGAGACACAGAGACACAGAGACACAGAGACACAGAGACACAGAGACACAGAGACACAGAGACACAGAGACACAGAGACACAGAGACACACAGACACACAGACACACAGACACACACACCACACACACACACCACACACACACACACTGATGGATTCGGCCAAGAGTACGAGTGCAAGAGGAAAAGAGAGAGGCATGTTGTTCATGTTGCAAAGTTTTGTCAGATTGTGGCAACCGTACAACTTGTTTGTCTAATCTGGACACCACAGGGGGCCTGTCCTCAAAACTAATCTTGGCACCACAGGGGGCTGCCATGCAGGTACACAGGACTGATCAGGTCCCGCTTCCCACTTGCATCCACAGCTTCGTTGAGTGTGGTAGGACGCAAGTGCCACACTCCCCTGCAACAGTTGATTTGGTAAATGTCCAATGCCGGATTATGTTGAAAAGCGAAATTGCAAACAGTGTAGGAGTGACCCTCTGCTCCCATGTGCTAGGGAGGTTCACACACACACACACACACACACACACACACACACACACACACACACACACACACACACACACACACACACACACACACACACACACACACACACACACACACACACACACACACACACACACACACACACACACACACACACACACACACACACACGCGTGCGCACAGTTGTGCAATCGTATATACATATTTATGTCGATCCACATGTGTGGACACACGTGTGGATATCGATATGGAAGCTTTACTTGTCTATGCATCCGCATCTGTAAATTTGAGTGTGTGTGTGTGTGTGCGTTTGGGTACGTGTGCGCCGCGTATTCTCGTTTTCCTGACTCCGTGAATTGTTATACCAGCCAGAGCACGTTGGGCTTTCACCGGGTTCTGCCAGGCTTGCTCACAGCTAAGCTACCCGCAGCTACCCAGCTGCTCAGTTTTCAGCAATGAGAACGACCAAAGCTGGAACCTTCCAGTCGCAAGTCCTAGCCAACCCTTTGCCCAAATCCTCAAGTCGCACAAGAACTCGAACGTGTCAATGCTCGAATGCTCCAGCTCCTGGACGCAGTGCCAAGGCCAGAGACCCTTCCTGGCCAGGGCTCCATCGCCTTCTTTGCACGGGAGCAGCGGGGGGGGGGGGCGATACGGGGCTGCGCTGGCGGGATGTTTGATTGAGAGCTAGATTTCATCACGGCCTTCGAGTTCTCAGAAGAAAGGCGTGAGTGGACGGCATCCAGGGATCCCCCTTGTAAGGCGGAGAAGGCATTGCGTCAGGCTGACAGGTCTCAAGCCCTCTTTTGGGGGTTCCCCAAATCCCGGGCCCCGACAAGGGGTCTTCGTACTAGTCAACTTTTCAATGGCGAGCGAACCCCCCAACTGTCACAAAGGAGTTTATAGGAGTTCCCACCGCACCAGTTTTTCCGAGCGGTTTCCGCGGGTTGGAAACAGGCGCTCAACCAAACAAAGAAGCGGGGCGATTGGGCTTCAGGAAGCCATCCTACAGGGCTGCGACGGTTACCACCGCTGTTCCCGACGAAGCAAAGGCACGGTCACATCGTCCGGATTTATGGGGCTCAGAGATCAAGCATTGAGCAGAAAGCTTTTCCGAGAATGTTGAAGTTCGGCTTACAGGGTGCGGGAGTGTAAGGCTGTAGGACCGACGAGAATCTAAGCGATGGTCTTCGCTTTGGGTTGCAAATCTGCTGCATGTTGTATGCATCACTGGTAGCCTGTGCAAGCATCCGAACATTCAGCTGCACTGTTTTGCCACTTCAGAGGGCGAGCCTTTGTAGTGCGACGCGACAATGTTGCTGCCGCAGGCTTCCGGCAGTGCAGCTCGGCTTCAACATCGGAAGACCCTGAAGGGAATGAAAGCTGATTCTGCTGGATGCACGAGTTAGTTGTCCAGTCCAGGATCAGACACCCATGCTGGACCTCCATCCATGCATGCGCATGCATACGCTTATCTCTGCGGGTGTGCATATACATAATGCATATATACATGTATACACGTATACAGATAATATGCATGCATGTATGTATGTCCAGTGCAGGTAGGCCTTCAACCGACAAGCAGAAGGATTACTCGAAATGCTTTGAATGCTCTACAAAGGTCAGTTCAAGCCCGGGTCGACGAAAGATTGCCACAGTGGCTGCAGCCTCGGGGTGGTCACAAAGTAACACGGGGCTTACGAGCCTAGAGGCCTAGAGTGCTTTTTCGCGTTATGGTTGATCCTTCCTGGCTTGTGCCGGCGTGTTAAGTCATCACTGTGCTTCAAATGATGTAAAATGGCACTGTACTCCAGCACAGTTAGAATTGGGATGGGTTTCGGGCGTCTGTGCTAACTTCTGCTGCGTCAGTGGTGTGCCTTCAGATAGCGGGTTGGCACTAATTATTGAGCCTCCTTGCTACATGAAGACGAGATCACAGGGACCAAAGACGTGTTCCTCAGAACGGTTTGAATCAACTCGTCGGTGTTTTCTACATGAGCTGGGAACGGGGCAACCAAATAGGAGTGCCTCACATTCCGAAATGTTGGGGCCCATGAATTCAACTTCAGCTGTTCTTGTGCATGCTTCCCCAGGACTTCAGGGTTTCTTCGCCGAGCATGTATCAGTACGTGAACCACTTGAGCCGCCGAACATTTGCCGTGTCACGGATGCTATGGCCACTCACAGTCTTGCGCATTAGTGCGCGCCCCCCGCACGCTGAAGCCTAGTCTAGTGGCGAGTTGATGCGCCTTGCCTTGCGGCTCTTTCAGGGCTTGTGACAATTCAAACAGCTGGCACCTTCCACGGTTCCCAGGTGCGAACTGCCTTCCGCCCTGCCTCGGCACGCTGGATGCGAAGTCTGTAATCACAACTGGGAGTGCCGATGTCAGGTCGATCTTTGATATGCCGTGTCGCATTGTCGGATCGATGCGGTCTTGCAAGGGGTTAGGTTTTTCGACAGTTGGAGAAGAGGGGCTAACGAAGATTTAGAGCTTTGAGCTGTTGGGGCTCAACCTTTAGGTTTACCTTTCCGCTTTGATTTTTTTGCTGGGAAGCACTCGTCCGAGGTAGCAAGCTCGGCGAGGACACCTGGACCTTGATGGGAGGTTGGGTTTAACCTGCGATAGTGGCAGAGCTGAAGCCGCTGTTTGTCTTATGAGGTGTTAAGCATGACGAGTGCTTTGAATGGTTGCGCCTGGCATTCTTTTCACTCGTGCTGCGATGTGTTGCGACTTGACCTCCACGGTGCTAGCGGTCTCATGGTGATGATCATGACCGTTGAACTCTGCTAGTGTTGACTCCTACTATTCCTCGTACTCCCACTACTTCAATTACTCCTGCTACTCCTGTTCAGGCTCTTGATGTATTTCTACTATGAAGGAGCCCCCAAACCCTATTCTAGCATTAAGGCCCCTACATTACATCCTCAGCACACGGTCTATGCTGCAGCCGAGGATGGACAAGACTGCTCTGCACAATCCGTGGATGACTGCCACGGGAACCATGTTGTCCGAAAAGGGATGGGCCGCTTGGTTAATCAGTGATGCAATCATTAAGCTGCTGCTGCTCAAATTTGAATCACGGCATATTCCCCGACTCGTTGTTGTAAGCGTGTTCTCATGATGCTGCTGCTGCTACTACTACTACTACTACTACTACTACTACTACTACTGCTACTCATACTTCGACGACGACGACTACTACTACCACCACCACGACTACTACTACTACTACTACTACTACTACTACTACTACTACTACTACTACTACTACCGCTGCCACTACTACTACTACTACTACGAAGACGATGACGACGACTACACTACGACTTCGGCTACTACTATTGCTAGCAAATACATGCGTCATCGTGATCAAGCCACGGCAGCTTAGTATAGCATGTCTGTTGCCATTTCGAGGTCGTGTTCGCTGCCGGTTAGACGAGTTGCAGTCAGTGCGACGGTACTGCTCTGCATTTTGGCTCGTGTTTTCCGCATTCATTCCTCTGCGACAGCTACCTCTTCCTTCGTAACCTCTTTTCATGGCATGCAGGAGGAGCATCTGAAGCCTCCAAGTCTCTGTTTGGGTTTCTGGTCTCCCTCCACTGAAGGCATTCAGTGCACCATCAAGTTTGCTGGCAATCCATCGGGAGCCGACTTCTGCGAAGATGACCATCTCTGCGGCGTTGTCCCGCGCTGGCCCCAGGTTTACGAAGCTGTTGCAGCACGATGGCAGGATAAACTTGCCATGTTGTGGTTGCAATGTGATTCTTGATGCCATCCCGTCACCGTTTTTCTTTGTTTGACCTAGATGACCGAACCTTGGTTATGGCAGTCGTTTTCTGTAGATGATTCATGTTGCGATGGCCATTTCCATCTTGCCAAGGCCGTAGCACTGCCATCAACAGCACCGGCAATGCGATGTTGAGCCACTGCTCGCGAGCCTTGTGAAAAAGATAGAGATCTGCTCAGTTCTGTGCATTGTGAGTGCGAGTTCTTTTCGGGTGGACGGTCTTTTTTTTCAGGAGTGTTAGGCGCATGCAGGGACCGTGGACAAGGCGAGGCTTGGGGATGGCAGGTTGACGGTAGAAAGGTTTGGGCTTTTCCCTTAGGTTTCGGAGTTCAGGCTTTTCCGGATTTACGGCTTCAAAGGGGTCCCGACATCTCTGTCCCCGAACTCCACAGAGCCTCTGATCCCCAAAAAGGAACCGCCAAGTGCCACCAAGCCCCCGACTCTGCCTGGTCAGACTACGCCTGGCAATACGTGGGTGCCTTCGGCCCCGCAGGCAATCGAGGATGTCGGGCTCGTCTACTGGGACTAAAGCAACTAAAGCTTCGCTAACTTCGGCGAGCCCAGGTATGCACATGCTTCGATTGTAGCCAAGTGCTATGCCCTGGCAATGAGACAATGAGCTGTGAGGATGTTCGAGGTTTTTCTGGTCATTGTTATTACCTCTGCAGCAATTTCCATCACGGTCATCATGTTTTGCTACTGCTGTGTATTCTATGACTTGTCTTCTGAAGTGTATGCATGTCATGGAATATCCTCGAATCGGAGGCCGCATGTACTGGGATCCGCAGACAGACCGCGGGCAGCCTGGGGCTAAGCTGGGACTCGAATCCCTGGTGGTGAGTTTCGGTACCAGAATTTGTTTGCGTAATGTCGTGCAGAGTTTGCTACCGTAGACGCAGTAGGCTGCATGCTGGCAGATATGTGGCACATATTCACCTACGACCTAAGGAGTTTGCACCACGCATTTGCGCACGTACATAACGCAATCGTGCGTTGTCCTCTTCCTGCCTCCTTGCTCGCCCCTCTCCCTTCCTCCCTCCCTTCCTCCCTCCCTTGTCCCTCCTCTTTCCTCTCTCTGTCTCTCAGTCTCTCAGTCTCTCAGTCTCTCAGTCTCTCAGTCTCTCAGTCTCTCTGTCCCTCTGTCCCTCTGTCCCTCTGTCCCTCTGTCCCTCTGTCCCTCTGTCCCTCTGTCCTTCTGTCTCTCTGTCTCTCTGTCTCTCTGTCTCTCTGTCTCTCTCTCTCTCTCTCTCTCTCTGTCTCTCTCTCTCTCTCCCCTGTGTATCTCTGTCGTTTGCTCTCCCTTTCCTGTTCATATCTGTGCACACATTCTCAGAAGGTCTTCACTTACATGCAAGTGCTCTATAGATTCGCTGGTTGCAGTTCGATATTATGGACTCTATAAGAGTGTTCTCGATGCTTGTTGGTTAGTGGAATGCAGCAATTCGCGGCACAGCGCTGCATGCATGCGCACCGTTTCAAGCCGTGTTGCGTCCCTTGATGACCCCGATGGCCCTGATGCTTACAGTGCACACCTGCACATACTTCAAGATCTTCTTTATGGTGTCTTTTTGTTGAGCACCCGTGTATTTTTTCGGACCAGCCCCACGGTCGAATGCAGTATGCAACCATCTGATATGCTGCCAGTGCCGTAGCGTTGTAGAACACAGATATGCCAGATTGGAGCCAAAACAGGTGGGTCTTTGAAGACTGGGGTGCTGTGGCTATCGCTGTTTGCGCGCAGAAGCTGGCCTCTGCAAGGCTCGTCATGGCCAACGCCTTCGCAACAGCGCGAGGGGCCGGGTCCTGAATTCTGCTTGGTATTGCACTCGTTCTTCGCGAGTTTTTTGGCGGCTAGCGTCGTTGAAGCATGTACCACTTTTAGTCAGTGCAAGGTTCCTTTCGCATGATGTCTAAACTCTGCACAGGCCTGCTTGGGAATTGTGTCCCGAAGCCCCAGGACGGATTTCGCCCTTGAAACACTTCGTTCAAGTACGCAAAGAGACAGCCCACTGGGGACCACAGCACTGCCTTCCGTTTCCCGAATTTTTGAGAGGTCTTGTCCATGAACCCTGGCGTCGACGCCCGCTCCGAGGATCCTTGGGAGAGCTGAGCAAGAAGGGGGTTTGTCTCTAAGATCGTCTAAGGTACCTTGTAAGTCGTCATGTGCTTAGCAGCTAAGTAGTTCTGTACTGGTACTTATTAGAGGACCGCGGTGGAAGACCGCGCAAAGATTTTCACGACACCCCACACCCCAGAGCCCTTGCCATGGTGCATTGTCAGTTTTTTTTCCAATTGCCATTGCCGGAAAAGTTCTTGGCGATAGGCATCTACATGCCTTTCCGCACATGGGCAACAGAAGTGATGACAGGAATCTGATGAGAAATGCTGTCTCGAATCGTAGTAGGCTTAGTAGGATTCGGAGCTCGACCCATTTCGGATGTCGTTGCAGTTCCGATGATTTCTGCAGGCAGTTTAGTCCACATTTTCTCTTTCCCTGACATGTCACGTGGAAATGTTCCGACCCATTGGTCCGCAACCGTCAATTGCTGTCAAACCCCCCTCCTCGAGTCCGGAAGGCATATCTGCCTCACTACTCTATGGCAAGCCTGAAACTGATTGAAACCATCGTCTTATTGTCCATGTCTCGCCTTCGAACTAGACTACTTGTAGGATGTTGTGGTATTTGATGATATTGGAATCAAGCCACAAGTCATGGGGGCTTCCTGTTTCACCCTCCCTGCCACAGACTTGCACGCAGGCGGCGGCCACGATTGCTCGATCTGTCGGGGTCGTCCAGGATCCGCTTCGGTTCCCCTCCCTCCCTTGCTTCCTTGCCTTAGCCGTTGAAGAGATTCCCGTCCCCGTCCCTAGAAGAGAATACCTCCACTCTTCAGTTCGCCGGTTTGGATAGCAACGCTGTCAGGAGAAGATCGTTGTGAGTGGGCAGCTCAGGGCTCTGTCTGGCACGAACCAAGCACGTCATCCACAGTCTAGCCATGACCCCGAAACTTATTGGTACTAATAGGTGTTCCAAGCAGAAGCGTACATTCGTTGATGGATCAAGTTGAAGGCTATACCTAGGGTGTAAGGCGGTCAGAAGATCAAGACTTCGGCGATAGCCAAGATGGTTCCGCTGAAGGTGGCGCGGAATCGCATTGCATCTTCCCCAGAAGTCAAAATTCAAAACATTGCCTCCTTGGTCTCGGATCTTCGGCGAGCCCCCAGCCTCCATTCCCCGTCCTCAACACTTCAAGGAGCTCCGAAACACGAGGCGGCACAGCAGGTCCCACAATGCAAAGCCTAAGCCTGGCCCAGATTGGCAGTCCTCCGTGGTATCGGTTTGGCGACACCTCGCAGGGCTCTCTGAGGGTTTCGAAACCAGACTTCTCTGCGATGTTTGCCCGAGACGTATGCAGACCATGGGAGCACTGCCGTGGTCGGCCTTGCACCGTGATCGCTGCCGGACAGGTGTGCATCACTCTCTGGCTCTCTTTGCGTCTGCCTCTCCCGTTCTTCTACCCAGGAAGGGGCGTTGTTGGCTGGCCTCTGCTTATCGGTGACCATCGACAGCTCCGCCCATGCGTGGGACCTGAGGAGCTGTGAAGTCGTAGAGCCTCAGCCCTCGACCGCCGAAGCTTTGTACGGCCCTGAACTTCATGCAGCTCGTGCAGAAGAGCTTGTTCGCAAGACATTCTGAGTTCCGACAAGTTCTGAGCCGATAAGCACTCTACCGTTACTGCCCTGAATGAAACCAATTACATGCTGGATTTAGGGCTCTTGGTATTCTAAACTGCGAGTGGAAACCGTGGGCTCACCAAAGCTGCATCGAGCACATTAGCACCTTCATATCAACTTCCCTAGAACGGCACTGCAGAAAAGTGTGCATACACACATGTGTATTATCACTCTCAAAAGGGTAGTATGCAGGCACACAGATATGTTTGCATGTATGCATGCAGGATGGAAGTATGTATGCATGTACGCATGCATGTATGCATGCATGCAGGCATGCATGCATACTATCCACACGAGCCAGCATCCCAAAACACCAGCCCTAAGCCCAGAACGCGACTGCCCACAACAGCTTGCCACCCGAAAGCCTCGATCCGCCAAGAATCGGCCGAACAAAGTCACTTAGGTGCAAGTCTTGGCCGTGCTCGCTCAGGAGCTCCACAGCCGGAGCCCTGCAAGAGAGATCGGGATCTTTGGGGGGTCTAAGTTTCAGAGCCTACTGGAACCTCTTCTGGCGGCCGTTAAGCAGCTGCAAGAAATTGACTATGAGGCTTGGTTGTTTCAGCCAAACAAAAGGCTCAAAGCTCGCCCCTCCAGGCTTCCCACGGGCTGTTTGGTTGATTAAGACGAAGGAGCTAGCATCCTGTCAGGGGATGTTCAACGAGGTCTTGACAATCTCCACACCAGTGTACAGTACGTACATATATACATATATAGTGCTAACCTTTTCAGGCAGAATCTGGGAAAATCGGGCAACCATGGGTCGGGAATAGAGGACAGTTTTTTTCACACAGATGCGGGGGCAAATTTCAGACCCTGTCCCGCAATTTTCAGGAACACCTGCGGCAAAAGGTTGGGAACGGTTGGGGGGGGGGATGGGACTACAAACGTATGTGCATTTACATGGCGTGTCAAAATGCATAGCGGTGTCTCTCTTCGTTCCTGTGTCACTGGATGATTTTTGCCTTTGCTGAAGGCAAAGGAAATGGTTTAGGGTTTAGAGTTTGGGGATTAGGGTTTTAGGGTTTAGGGTTTAGGGTTCGGGAACGGAAGAGGGGGAGGGAGGGGACTACGAACGTATGTGCATTTACGCATGTTCGAATGCATAGCGATATCTCGCTTCGTTCCTGTGTCACCGGATGATATTTACCACTGCTGAAGGCAAAGGAAAGGGTTCAGGGTTTAGGGTTTAGGGATTGGGGTTTTAGGGTTTATATAGGGTTTTCGATTGTGCCTTCGTCTATGCCCGATGTTCTCGGACCTGTCTGAAAAATGTGTCTCTATTCCCGATTTTACTCCTGCATCTTCATGAAAATCCCAATGCCTATGCTCAACATAGATCCGTGAAAACCCAGCACTTTATACACATGTATGTACGCACGTATGCATATGAATGAATGCATGAATGAATGCATGTATGTATGCATGCAGGTAATAATATGTACAGTTTACATGTACGCCTATGCATCTCTCTCTCTCTCTCTCTTTCTATCGCCCTCTCTCTTTGTGTCTGTGTTTGTGCACATGGTTCCTCGGCCCAGAAGGCAGATGTCAAGAGAACCAACCGTCCAGAGATGCCAAGACAACAGATTTGCAGACAGAGATAGCCATGTCAAGGTTCAACTGCCTGAGGCTTCGGTACCCAGTTGAGCGCTGTGAGCAGCTGCGACTCTGCCCGGCAAACATCACATCAATCTGGAAATCACTCTCCGACCCATTATTCATTATTCTTGGAACCGCTGACATCGTGCCCAGGTCACTTTAACACCGTGCGTGCCAACATGGGCCAGGCAGCACACCTCGCTGTCCGGTAATGCAGGGCTTAGTCTTCCACAATCTTCCATGCCGTATCGATACGACGTTTTCATTCCTGATTCCTGGAGTCTGCATGAAAGCCTGTAGGTTTGTAGCAACTAGATCCAACAGTCGTACCCGGACCGTACGGATGCTTCCGAAGTATCGTCCACACATACCTGGGCAGCAATGTTTCCGCACTACTCTCAGGAAGTCGTAACAATCATGCCACCTCCAAACGGGATTCTATTGCCTGCGTGAATGCAAAACATGCAGAATTGCATGTAAGGTTTATGGTGGGGCTGCTTGGACCGCTTCAGCCTTCGAATCTACGTAGGCCATTGGAGGGTGTGAGAGTTTAACTTGCGTTGCGGCTAATTACAACAGTTCGCAGCGAGTGGTCGGGTAGTTTTTTGCGTGCGTGCAACATGCTACCATGATTACATGCATGCCGCATACCTGCGGCAACAAGGCGCCCGGCCCAAACATTTGACATTTAGCAGGCCGGAGGTGCGTCTCCCCGGCGTGGGTGGGTACACTTGGAGTGTCACGAGCAGGCCCCTGGGGAGGGTTGAAGCTCAGCTAAGCTTTGTGAGAGTATCGAGGGTGTATCAGCAGTGTATCAGCACTTTTGGAGATCCCTTGGAACAGCGAAGACTTCTTCGTCGGGGAAGCTCGCGCTAGATCTCCACAAAGCAATAGCACAGAGTTGGAGCTCTGGCAAGCAGCAAGCTCACATGACCAAGATGATCAGGTAGGCATGAGCAGCGGTGTTGCCCGAAGGTGCCTGGTTAGTCGGATGCGAAAAGCAAAGTCTCTGTCAGTTCGTTTATGCTCAGTCCCTGGTGCTACGGAAGCTTTGTATTGCAAGACGGAAGCCCAAGTCCAAACCCTACGCGCAGTGACACTACAGCTTCAACAACCAACACTCATCCGCGAACTTTCCGGGTGCTAAGCAAGCGCCCCTTGCCGTATAGAGCTGTACCAGATTGCTGCCCCTGGTTTTCTCCGCAGCTTTCAAAGTGGACTTTGTTCGCAGATCCCCGTGATTGTGGTTTGCCCGGAGTAGCCTAGACAGCAAGACCACGAGCTGAACATATGATGCCCTGATCTCTAGCCCTGGTTCAGCCAGGAATCCAGATTGATTAAGGCACTCCAGCTTTGGAGCTTCTGTGTGTAAATGCTAATTTTGAACCCGTCGTTAGTGCCTGGCACGCGAGGCACACGGTTTTGCGAATGCAAAGTTCTGCTTGAAAGCCGTAGGAGGCCGATGCATGCAACTTATCTTGTGCCTGAGAGGACTAACACTGAGCATCATGCACTGTATCTCCAAGCTTCTTGCCTTCAAATGTAGGGCTTCTCCTTACCCCAAATGCTGCACCCGAAGCCTCCGCCCACGATACCATACTCTCCTCGCAAGCCCAAGCCCCACATCCCAAACCAGCCCAAGGTCTGAAGCCACAGGAGCCTAAACTCACCAAGTCAAAGACAATGCCAGGCCACAATCCAACCTCCCGCAATTATCCTAAGCAGCGGGGAAGTAAAACTCGACCCCCTACGTGCACACCTTCATAAACCAGGGGCTTCGCGGGCCGCAGCCGTTGCCATTGCCCGGGGCCCAGCAGATACTTCAGGGATTAGGTACAGGGGCGTAGGCTCTAGGCAAGGCTTAGGCACTAAGGAGTTGATGAAGCTCCGATTACAGCAGGCAGGCTGTTTCAGAACAATCGGAACTCGTAGCCCTCATGCTAGATGCCCGTCCCAGGACTCCGAAAACTACAAAGTCCGCAACTTCCATTGCAAAAACCAGTTGTGCACGTCGTAGGTTGTGCTATAGCCTTTACGCTCAAGCTGAAACTTCCCAAACCCGCATCCGGGAGAGCTAGACGCAAACTAGGTTGAACATGTTCCATCGGCTGCCACGATCATATCATCGTGGAGGGCAAGAGACGCGAGAAAGTCAAGCAGTACACAAGCGTTTGCGTAGACATGTTAATGGCATAGAATGCTTTTTTCGATAATGGCAAGTATCAGCACTGCGATGCCCAGACACACCTGCGAGGCTGCTGCTGCGAACTTTTCGGCCCACGTCGCTGCCCGCGCCGAGCCTGGACGCCCTGTGTGAGTGCGGCGCTCATCTGTCGGGATCAAGTCAGGGGGCAGGTGCCCCGGTGATGCTGATCAAGGATTGAGGTTTGAGCGCAAGGCTTGGATGCGCCTTCCGGTCGAGTCAGCAAGTTTGCAGGCTCTTCCATCAGAGCACAACATAGGCGGCAGTTGCATGCAGATTTGCCTCAACAGAGATCCGAAAGAATTGGGGTAAAAATCCGATCATCACTGTGGTTCGTTCAACAACAAGGTTGGCCCGCACTTCCCTTCACTGCTTGCATAGCCAATCACTGAGAGTTACTGAGGCTTTGGTTTCTGTCCAGCGGCATCAGGCCCACCATCGCGAAGGCGTGGTGGTTTGATATCGTGCACCCTCGCGGTAGCCTGCCGGCTTCGCGGATCTCCGTTGGTTGGCAGATTGTCGCTTTGGCCGCTTAGGCCCGAGGGCTTCTACAGTTTGGATCCAAGTGGCCAATGTTTGGTGTACAAGTCGCCTCACCGTAGCGGTTCTTTGGAATCTGTTGCTTCCAAGCTTAGAGCGAATTCTGCGCAGTCCACTTCCCGGGCCGCCGCCTTCGCCTGGCGCTTCCTGGAGTCTGCCGGCGTACGGCTCTCAGCTCTCTTCTGGGGGTTTTCGGAACTTTGTGCTGTCTGTCGGGATTATTTCTTGCATTTTGAATGCTTCGTGCCGGCTTGTTGATCTTGGCTAGTTCGTCAACCTCTCTGGGTTCATGCAGTGCTAGCTGAACTGCGACATGCTAGCACTTGTGTTTGTTTAGTTTTACTATGACCCCACCTACACCGCAACTTAAATGGGGGGAGGTTCATGACTCGGAACCGACTTTTTTTGGGACACTAAAGTTGGCGAGTGGGGTTACATAGTGATTAAGTTGCAGTTCATAGAGTAGTGTGGGGGTGCTGACGACAAGTCCAAAGGCTTGGTGCAACATCCATTTTAGTTTTCGCCACCGGTTGCGACCCGTACCTGACGGCTTACTTTTCGAGTTCGAGCATGTGTCTGTTGCTAGCTGCTGGTTGTGCGCCGGAAACCTAGGCAGGGCTTGCTATAGGTTTCTATATTAGGCTACATAGCCATTTCAGTTTTGTGAACCCCGAGATTCAGATGCGGTCGGCAATTCATATAGTTATCGGTTGGCGGATGTTGCGACATGCTAGCACTTGTGTTTGTTTAGTTTTACTATGACCCCACCTACACCGCAACTTAAATGGGGGGAGGTTCATGACTCGGAACCGACTTTTTTTGGGACACTAAAGTTGGCGAGTGGGGTTACATAGTGATTAAGTTGCAGTTCATAGAGTAGTGTGGGGGTGCTGACGACAGGTCCAAAGGCTTGGTGCAACATCCATTTTAGTTTTCGCCACCGGTTGCGACCCCTACCTGACGGCTTACTTTTCGAGTTCGAGCATGTGTCTGTTGCTAGCTGCTGGTTGTGCGCCGGAAACCTAGGCAGGGCATGCTATAGGTTTCTATACTAGGCTACATAGCCATTTCAGTTTTGTGAACCCCGAGATTCAGATGCGGTCGGCAATTCATATAGTTATCGGTTGGCGGATGTTTCGATCTCTATATCTCTCGCTCGCCTTCTCTCTCTCTCGCCTTCTCTATCTGTCTCTCAATCCCCGTAGGCCCCGTATAAGAACCCCATTCCGCGAGAGACGCTTACCCTAAGGTTCTTAGCTACCATTACCTCCGAATTTCGTGGCGGCGAAGTTGGGGTAGGCTGAAGTTCTTATCCATGTTTTTATCCAGACAGCTCCACGTGAAACCGTGCATACAACCAACAGAATGGGCAGCTCCCGCGGGGGCTTGCCCTCAGGCCTGGGGAAAGAAAAGGGAGAGAGAGAGAGAGAGAGCGAGGGAGAAGAGAGAGAGAGAGAGAGAGTGAGAGAGAGAAGAGAAACAGCGAGAAAGAGTGATAGAGGGAGGGAGGGAGAGGGAGAAGGAGAGGGAGAAGAAGATGGAGAGTCAGAGGGTGGAAAGGGAGGGATGAGCGAGAGGGAGAGGACAAGGGAGAGAGAGAGGGGGAGAGGGAGCGGGAGCGAGAGCGGAAGAAGGCGAGGGAATAGGGATGAGGGTGATGAGGGTGAAGGTGACGGCGAGGGTGACAGTGAGAGCGAGATTCGAGACTGGCGCACCTCATCGGAAATGAGAGCTTGGGTCCATGAGGCCAGGCATTGTCAGCGATCTGAGAGAAAATGGGCATCTAACTTCTGGTGTCAGGTCGCATGAGGCCGCCCAAGTCATAGACAACAGACCATAGCTTACAAAGCCATCAGGCTGGATCACTAGGGTAGGCATACAAACGATGCGAAGCCCTAACGAAATCAGACATTAATTCCGGTGGTGCATAGATTCTTCACATCTCTCACATCCGAGAACCGAGAGACTATATTGCAAAGTCAATTAGTTCTTTCGCGATGGCTGTCGCGATGCTGAGTGCCAGATGGGGTTACACTAATTTTTGGTGCTTACACGGCGCCACTTAAGTGACCATCTAACCTGCACCGGCTGTACACGGGGTCATGTTTTACTACTTTTATGTATGACTTATCACGCATGAACCCTTACCCTGCCATTCATACAGCATACCGAATCCTTGTGAGGCAGAGACAAAAGCAGGCGTTTTCCGAAGCCTGCCGTCCGACCCTCTTTGCCAATGCCAGGGGGTGAATGAGCAGAAGCTTTTGGAGTACGTAGCGCCTAGGACCCTAGATTCCTAGATGCCAGAGCATCTTGTTGCTCAAGTGCGGGGTGTGGTGCGTGCAGCAACAAAGTTTCCGGCCCCAGTAGATCGGCGGCAGGTTCTTGTGCAAACTTCCCCAAAAAGCTCTGTTCATGTCGACCCATGTCTTTTACAGGGCGAGGGCAGCTTGGTTTGATTGGTTGGTCACAGGACTTCCTGAGCCCTTGACCTCGCTTCCTAGCGATGTGTTGAGCAGAACCCTGAGGACCTCACGCCCAAGCCCTTTCTGCCTGCACGACTGTCGAGCGAGCTGTTTGACATGAGTACTTGTTGCAATAGGAGGGAAGGAGGAGAGCAGCAGCCACCCTTAAAAACATTCCCAATCTTAACAAGCTTTGTGCAACCCGCTGAAGCACCGTCAATAGAGTGCTAACATCATGTACGACGCCGTAAACAAAAGTCGCGGATACGAAGTCTCTTCCAAATGTTAGAGCAATGTCGCATTGAAAAGTAAGGTCGACGTCAAGGCAGCATCATCATGCTCATCACCATGATCAAAACAATGGGAATCAGCATGAAGACCGTAAACCTTAGCCACCCCAGCTCCGAGACCCTCATGTCGCTGCAAGCTGCTCGAGGCTCTGGCAGCTGAGGATTCTCTGTGAGGTCACGGCGAAGGTTATGCAACAGGCGCCTCGGGGGAAGGACTTTTTACGGGCTTCAGGGTTATTTGAGGCCTGGTCCAGAAACCTTGCGCAACCATGCTCCCTGGGGCTCAGGGCTGAGAGCTCTAGCATCTTCGGTTTTCGAGGCATGCAAGCTCTTCAAGACCTGAAAGAAACCAAGTTCGCTTCAGGTGAAGACAACGCGCCGTGGCAAAGGACCACCCTGCAGCGAGCATTTGATTAAACAGGGACGGACGTGCAGTCGAGACCAAAGCATGTTGAGGACGTGTCTCCAGCGTCTTCGGGTGGGCAGCCCAGGGTTGGTTTCTGGATGGGCATCAGTCTTGAGCTCCAGAAATGGCTTCCTAAGCAAGATGCAAAAGAAGTGCCTGAACAGATTTGGTTGCATGGCATCAGAAGAATTGCCGAACAAGGGTAGTCCAGAGATTCCGGGATCAGGATCAGAATCAGAATCGTCATCATCGTCAAACCACTGCCATTTTCATCACACGCATCATCGTCGCCATCGTCATCATGCATCATCACAACCATGACTGGCAACCGTTGCTATCAGAAGGACACTGGCCATTTCGTGTTCAGCATCGCCATCGCAATTGTACATGTTGCCGTGAGCACTTTCTCGTTAGCGATTTAGATATCGCTGCAGGGGAGCGGCAGCATGAATAAGTTTTGCACCTTTGTTGTCTATGGTTGTCGTTCCTGCTTCTCCTCACGAGGAGTTTTTGGCACCTGTACACTTTCCAATGAGAAGTAGTGGTCTTTTGGGTTTATGCTCTTCTAGCTTGTGATGTTTTCCGTCACTGTCACTAAGGTCTGACACTCGCCGGGGCTCGCGGTCGGGAAGCGCGCAGAGCACCTAGATTCCGCGGCTGCGGATCCCTAGCACGGCTTGTCATCCTTGTTCGGGGCTTGCACCTGCGGCCAGGCGTTGTATCAGTCGACAAACCAATCCATGTGTTCTAAGCATTCGCGGAATTAGGAGCATCATTACTGCTAGCAAAATTTGAAACAGGTGCAACATGGTGCAACACCACCGCCACGGGCAGCAGGAACAACCCGTAAACCATACCTGTAACCGTAAAGCGATGGTCAGACTCGGTTAGACAGAGGAAGATGGCGGAGATATCAGAATCGCGTCAACTCAAAACGGAGTTCAAGTCCTTCGGATGCTGCATCCGGCTGAGGTCAATGGGCATGGAGAGCCAGGTCATTGGCTCTAGCCAAGGCATCCTCCGGCTGCGGCTTTGTAGGCTCAGAAGATACTCCGTGGGCATCAAAGCCCGAAGCACCCAATGCCTTCAAAGACTGTCAGCATTCTAAAGCCCTGGATTACCCGAACCCCCCCCGAAACGTGACTGGGCTAGTGCGTATGGGGTGTCATCGGGCAGACGAGTCTGGACATAAGTAAAGGCGGTTGTGCGTGAGAACATGCAGATCTACTCACTTGCAGACACATGTAGGTACACACATCCGCACACAAGCGGCGCATCATCCTGTTAGTGTGGTCATACACATAAACACATAAGTCATTTTTATGAGAATCTGCATTGATACATATATTTATATATATATACACATACAAATATGTGTATATAAGTAAATACATATGTATATATATATATATATGTACATATTTGCCTGCCTGCCTACCTACTAACCTACCAGCCATCCTACCCGTGCCTGCCTGTGCAGATGCGCATATACACCTGCGTGCTACATACCTACGTGTTCACATATCAGCGGCCTATGCTAGTGGCTACATGAGTCTTCTACTGTTGCCTGTGTTTACGTGCGCATGCACAGCTACGTCGCGGAATGCATGTAGATGTGATGCCAACATGCATGACCGCATCCAGACATACTTGCATACCGCATATGCAAGCCGGCTCACATACGCGGAGTCATGTGACTGCACGCAGTTGGTCATATAGCAGCTCGCAATTTCAGAAGGTGTTTCCCGTGGCTCCCCCTTCCCGCTCTACTGCACATATATACGCGAATAGGCGGGTGCTTCGCCGACATAAATGCTTACAGGAACACATACGTACGTGCACCACTAGGAAGAACAGATGCTGTTTCGCTAATTAACAGGGCTGAAGGTCTGCGGCTTCAGAGTCGAATCTCTAAGCCTCTATCCCGGACGCGACGTGCAGACTGACCAGGTTTCTTCGCCGGTCTGGATCAATCCAACTCTCCAGACAAGATGCGCCGGGTTTCAGGTGCGGGGTTTTGCACGAACTTCGAGGGTTTAGATGCCGTGCTGGAACTCCAGCTGTCCGCTTCTGCGTTGAGCTCAGAGATTCGAAATCTTCAGATGCGGGGCTCTGGGGCGGTCCGGCTCCTAGCAAGGCCCCGTCATAAAGAAGCAACTAGTACCATGTCACGCCCAGTGGCACATGCCAGGAGCTGGGATGCTGCTGCAAGAAACGCCCGCTCCGACTTGGGCGCTGCCCGCCAATTGGGGAGTTGCCTCAGGCTTTGGCCGGACCTTAGGGTTTCCCATGAAACCCCCAGCAGTCGGACCACGGCGATCGCCTCCTTTATGAAACGATCAGGATCCGTTGTGAGAGAGGTTCCCATGTTCAACTTCAAGCCCTAAGAGCAATTGTTCCAGCTCAAGAGTCATATGTGTCAAGTCTTTGCACCCGAAACATTCATAGTGTGATACTTGGGGCCACAGTCTTCGAAATTCATCTCTCTCGCGCCAGGCTCGGGCGAGTCTTGTTCAAGGCTTCAAGGCGGCCGCGTTGCTCAAGCTTTCTGGTTTGGGCGTTTCGGATGTCGGGTAACGAGTGTAGATTTGGGATGGTTTGAACGGTTTGCATGTGATCATGTGTCTCGGCTTTCCCTACTGCAGACATACCGGGCACCTTCGGGAGAGATTTGCAATCCGGTCTTCCCTTTTGGCATTCGCAGGTAGCTTCTGTAGTGCCATTTATGGAGCTCCAGCTCCCAGCAACATCCACGGAACTGTTACAGTATGCTCGCAACAACGGTTGTCGTCTTTTGCACGTTTGTGCTGAACGCATCTGAGCACTTGGATGTTTTTGTCTTCAGTGTCCGTCAACATGCCGATGACTTTGGGCACCCTCCGCTGACATGATTTGCGCACTGGATTCCATACAGGCAACAGTACTGCTTGTAGTGCTTTGCTCCGGTAAGCGGTCGTTTTGCTATCCAAAACCAAGTTACACAAGCTGCTTCGCTTGAGCATATCAGCAGTCTCATTGAATCTTGTGTTGCCCGCGCCTCCAGATCTGCTTCTTTGGCGAGCAGTCGTCCTGGGCCGGCTCCACCCAGTCAGTTGTAGAAGCCCTTCCGGCAGCATCACAATCAATAGCAGCCGATTTGGTTTCAGCACCAGTGCTGATGGGAGAAGCGGAGGTATAAGCAGAAAAGCTAGCAGGTAGCATCAGCAGCGATCCTGTATTTTGGGGGAGCAGCGCCTGCAGTGGCCAGAGGAGCAGAAGCAAAAGTAGCAGTGGCACGCCATAGCAGACGCGCTCCCGTAGCAACATCTATCTAGTCGTTCTAGTAGTCCTTCAAGAAGCCTTCATCGCCATCTTGTCTAGGTTTCCCAGCTGTTATTTCTGGTGAAACGAACCGTTAGCCGAGCATGTTGTGGGTTTGGTGGTATTCAGAAAGTAGTCGTTCACAAGAATCTTGCTACAGCCGATGTGGGGTTGGTTGATAGCAGAGTCAAGAAGGCTGCTGCTTGCCACCGCTACAGTAGTTCTTTCATCAGAAGCACTGCTGTTGCCAATCCACCTGCTGCTGGTACCTGCTGCTACTGATACTGTTGCCCAACCATTACGGCTAGTCTTGGTGACACCTGTCAGCACTGTTGAGATTTGTAGACACGCAGTGCGCTTTCAAGTTCTTTCCTGTCCTCGCCGTCTGGAAGATGAGGTGTGTATCGCAAGTGCAGTCACCATCTCTCGTATCGGCCGAGTGTGTAAACACAGAGCTTAGCGGCTCCGCGCTTTTTCGAGTGTTGTCTCCTACAAAGCACCTACACAGACCCAATATGCGTCTCTCCTTGGAAGACATTGGAGACCTAAGTGAACCTCCCTATGCTGTGGAGTTGAGACGTCCCCATAATCCGACAGTATATGAAGAAAATGCCTTGCTTGGTTCTACAGCCCTTCCTGCCCTTGGCCGAGGCATCGGAGCTGTACAAGCTGCTGCACATCTACAAGGAGCGTTGGGCTGTGGGGGGAACGGGCCTTGGAGGGTCTTTTTCTGGGGACTCCTTTCCGACCTGCGATGCGACGGCAGTTCCTCGAGTCCTAGACTATTTCGCGTGCAAGTGCACCGGGTACTCCTCGGATGGAAGGAATCAAGCGAAAGAATCCCCTTGGAGATTCAACTGCTCCACATCTATAAGCATAAGCCGCATAAGCCAGAAGCTCTGACATTCCAGGCCCCCTTCACACCCTCCCCGGCCCTCCCCGGCCCCGGCCCTCCCACCGATTCAGGAAGATGAAGAGAAGCTGGAGGCCGGAGCGTTGCACTCCGAGCTCACGCCAGGAAGCTCAGCTACGGAGAGTTGAGTCAAACTTTTAGTCCTTCGTGGCTTAAAGGCTTAGACTGAAAAAGGGCTCAACTGGGGACTTGGCTTCAGAACTGGGGGCGGGGGCTTCGAATTCTTCTCTGTGTGCTGCTTCGGGTAGCCAGATATCGAGCAAAGACGGGCCAGCGGCTGGCTTCGTCTTGCCATCTCCGTCATTGCCATCAGAACCAGCACCAGCACCATCATGACCAGCATCATCACCGCCATAGTTGTAGGCATCCACTACTTAATTGGCCCTTTTACCCCCTGACGAATTTGAGAATCCCCGCTCGAAATGATGTTGATTGCGTTTCAAGCGCTTGAGCCCGTGTTTGGGATCGATCGTCTTTGGGTTTGCAGCCTAACCTGTGGAATGGTAGAGCGTGTACGGTAAAGGAAGAACAGACTCAGGTCAGCAGCCAAGACGGTCCTGGAGGTCGCAAGCTAAGTGCTTTCTCCCTGCGAGTGGATGTAAAGATGGTGAAGCTTGGGTGTATCGACCTGGTGCTAGGCTTTAATCCTATGGCCACTCGGAAGCATGATGAGGTTCCAACAGCGGCAGGAAGTCTGCGGTCGAACACGCTGACGATTCCAACGCACCTAAGCTACTTGTGATCTCCGAAAACTAAGCTCTTCGCAACTTATCCGTCTGAGTAGCATGGTGGCCATAACTGAAGCCGGCTCCTGCGCTCTTGTTTGAGTCTTGTGCTCTCTTGTCCTTAGAGCGCCCTTCAACTACACCGGACCGGCATGTGTGCAGGAGTGTGAACCTCACATCCCTTGCGACACACTTTCTTTCTCCAAAACCAGCTCCGAGGAGATGGGCCTGGTTGGTCACCCAGAGCATGTGCAAGCCGTACATCGACTGCTACTCGGCGAGTTAGGCTATAGAAAGCCCCAAGCCGGCAAGGGAAGTGAAGACAAATCTAAACAGTAGAGACCTTGCCCACGATAGCAGAATGAGGCTGTCATGAACTACTATTGACTCGTGGTGAGCAAGCTAGTACTCTTCAGTTTTCTCTGAGCACCGGTCTGCAGCCACAATGATAGCCCAAAAACGACACTTCCCGCTCTGCCTCTCTCTGCTCTCTCTAGAGGGGACCCATCAGCACGATGCGCCGCACACGAAAGCAAAACAACCGAGTGCCCATGGAAGCCTTCAGCATCAAGCATGCGAATTCTGGAAGGTTGGCATAGTAAACCTAGAATCAGCCACACACACACACACACACACCCATGAAGCCTTATGAACAAGTGCTGAACCCAACCTCTGAATCCCAAACCCCAAGCCCTGCAACACTGAACCTAGAAGCGACCTTTCCGAGTTGAAAAGCCAAGGAACCTCTGGGTGAACCTCTGCCACTCGGAGACGGATCTCGTGGTTGGCGCTCCGTCCCTCCGGCATAATATTCTTGAACGAGCGGGGTCCGTGAGGGTTCTAACAACATTGGAATAGTACATGTATTCAGGGCAACACAGAAGGGGGCAACACTTTGGAAAGGCAAGACCCGACCCTTCGCCCGAAGTTCGTCGAACCCCGCCGGCGTTCGCCGAACCCTCGCCGAACACCTCCCCTCCTTCGAACCTTTATTATTAAATTCTAATATTATTAATATTAATTAATACTAATAATACTAATAATAACTAATTAATATTCATTTAATTATAATTAATATTAATATTAATATCAATAATACGAATACTAATATAATACTAATAATACTAATACTAATATAATAATACTACTAATAATAACTACTAATACTAATATTAATGCTAATACTAATTTGTTTAATACTAATACTAATTAAATCCTAATACTAATGTTACATAAATTATTATTATACTTAAATTTATTTAAATACTAGTACTTATGATACTGATATTTCAATATAATTTGTAACAACAGAACTAATAATACTAATACACTAATTAAATTAGTAATTAAATATTACTAATACTAGTATTATTAATGATGTATTAAATACAAATATTTATTAAGTCTCATATTAATAATTTTAGTAATATTTATATTCAAAAAATACAAAGGTGAAATTACAATGAATGTGAAAAACTAATAAACTAAAAAGTATTAGCAATAATGTGCATACTTTAACCTTATCACGAATGGCTCATAGTATAATAGATTTGCATTCGAAGCCTGAATGGCTTGTATTCTTAGTCATAGATGAATAATATGGGAACCCTGTCATGAACAATTAACTTGCAGAATACTTGTTAGTGTGCTGTTCAGAGTTACTAATTGATAATCAATGTCCATACAGGCCATTGTCAATAAAGTATATTGTTTGTTAGCTATTTCTTATTATTCAATTTGTGATACTATCGCTAGTGGTAACAATTTAAACAATAATTTTTAAATAACTCATCATCAGCACACTATTTCTCACAGGGGCCTGCCTATCACCGGTACGATCCCAATTCATATTCTAATAGTATCAATAATAAAAAAACTCAGTTTCCTGATTGCTTAATTTGGACGCAGAACATGTGTGTCCTGGATATGCATCTATTTTCTTTGAGTGGTTCTGTATAATAATTAAGCAGCTTTATGAACTTGTGTATGATATGATGTCAACACTAATCAAAACATACTGCCGTATAAGTGATGAATAATTAAATACACACTTTGACTTAGCTAGATTATTCGTGGTTTTGCCTGTTGTAACACTGAATACTGGCTAACAAGAACAATAGTACTATTTTATAATCAGCAGGTTTCAGCAAGATTGAGTACAATAATATCACGATCATCCCTCTGCTTGTAACCAGAAAGAATAAACAACAGTTGAGTCGAAAGAACAAACTTGACAATAGTGTAGCCAGAGGCTTAGGCAATTACATTGTTACTAACTGTTAGCAGCATAAAGAATGTAGTTAATAGCAACAACAAATATGAACACATATAGATACTCACCATCATCATCGTCATCATAATCATGCGTGCTGCTGTGTCTTTTTGTTTTGGGAAGGGGGGAAGGTTCAGTCAGGGCAAGACTTCGGCTTCGCTGCAGTTGGGAGGGTTTGGGGTTTGCGAGTCTTGCAGGGTTTGGCCCGAGTCCATTGTAAGAACCCTATTCCCAAAGACCCGAAAGAAAAGAAACCAACCCCACCATGCAGCCCTCCTGAAGCCGCAAGCCCAGCCCAAGCAAGAGAGCATTCACGTCTTGGACAAGATCATGGTGATGCTGGGAGCCCGGGCAAAGTACTCAGTGAGGGTTTCCGGGTGAGCGCCTAAGGATTCGGGTTAGGAGTTAATGGGCCGACCGTGAGGTCGTGCCCGGGTCTAGGAGTAAGATTTACGCTAGCCGGGTCGACCGGGAGGTCGCGCCCGTTTTTGCAAGACGTCCATCGGACGCCGGCCGTGAGGTCGTAAGAACAGCGGCTGGGAAGCCGAGTCGTAATACGGCAAGAATTAGCAAGACGTCCATTTGGACGCCGGCCGTGAGGTCGTACGAGTAAGAGATAGCAAAGTCACTATATGGAGAGACGGTAGGGAGTAAGGTGTAAGATCAACAGACGTCCATAGGATGCCGACCGGGCGGTCGCAAGATTAGAAAGGAGGGTCAATGCAGAGTAAGATTATTCTTCCAGCAAGCAACTAGTTACGTCGTATTGAACTGATATTATTGGCCATTGGTTGATGGTTGTTGGGTTGAGTAGTCAGTGTTACAGTGTATAATAAGACTGTGATGTGTTTCTTGATGTGGGAATTTCAGGGCAAGACCTAACCCTGCCGAGAGCGTAAGAACCGATGACGAACGCCCCCTGATAAATACGGAGCTTCCGCAAGCTTTGAATGTAAGTCGTAAGTGTAAACCGAACCACCCTCTCCCGCGCAAGATTCCGATTTGCTAGCTGCCCGAAGCCATCAGACTTGAACTCTGCCTGACCTCAGACCCAACTCCGAGCCCTAAACCGGGACCAATCTCCAAACAGGCAAGAACATTTGTAAAAAATGTTAGACATTAGTTAGAGACTTGCCCAAGGCAATCAATCAATATACAAAATTCAAATCAATTAATAATAATATACAAAATTCATGCTAAGTGAATTGCCAGATTGACTACCGAGGCCAGACCTCCGCATGCCTCGTCGTGCCAGATTTCTAGCAGGAGGAGACCCGGGTGGTTTGGTTTTCTGCAGTGGGCTTTTGATCAGATCAATAATCGAATCAGCGGTTGTTGACCATTTGTCAGATTTGGCTTCACGTCAAGGTTGAATTGAGTCAGCAAGAACAGTGCGTCCGCAGTTGACCAGGTTGTCTCAGTCAGACTCAGAAGCATAATTAATTAATTATATTTTTTACAACGTAGAGTGAGTGAAGACGAGTAGACACTGACACGTAGTAGCTCCGCTTCCATGGCTGACCAGTGGCAAGATCAGCAGTGGAATGACCGTGCCACGCGGTGGAATGAGTGGCAAGATGACCAGTGGCGGTGGAATGAGTGGCAAGATGAGCAGTGGCGGTGGAATGAGTGGCAAGATGAGCAGTGGCAAGATCAGCAGTGGAATGACCGTGCCACGCAGTGGAATGAACACCGGCACTGGCCCGAGCAGCAGGGGGGCGACGAGGACCGGAGCAAGAAGAAGAAGAAGAAAAAAAGGGGGAAGGCGCCGTACTCCGACACACGCTTAAACGGTTTGGCGTGACTTGGCATCTTGATAATAAAACTAACCTTTAAGACTTACTTGTTAAAGATTAGTATTATATTATTCAGTCGTCACATCCATGGCTGGACTCAGGTAGTTGGCACGCAAGAGTTATATTGCAGGCAACGAGCTGCACGGCAAGAGGTCCTCAACAAAGCCAAGGCTCCTCAAGTGGTCGTGGCCAGATGTAAAGCAGAGCCAAGCAGACCACTCGTGGCCAGATGTAAAGCAGAGCCAAGCAGACCAGAGGACAGACCAGAGCCCGTGGAGCCACAATCAACTTCGCCAGCACAGGTGAACATGCCTTCCCAGCCTCTGCCTGAGCCAGAGCCTGCGGCATTGCCCCGCCAGCCAATTGGACCACCCGTCAGCTTTGGCCCCCCAGCAAGGCCGCAGCCAGAACAAGCACTGAAGCCACAAGCAAGTCAAGCCACAGCCGCAGCAAGTCCAAGGAGACCACCTGAGAGCCTTTTAAACCCAAGGCATTCAGCAAGACCAGAAATGCCAATGCCACGAGCAAGTCCAGCCACAGCCGCAGCAAGCCCACCACCAGCAGGGCTGCAGCACCAAGCCCAAGCCCCGCTAACTCCGCGGCCAAAAGGACGGCCAATGCAAATAACTGAGCCAGCACAGCAACAGCAAGAGCAGCAGGTCCAACAAGCCCCGCCAACTCCTCAGACTCCCCCCCCCTCCTCGCAGCGGCCGCAGCAAGTGGCACAGCCACGGCAACAGCAACCAGCCCCACAAACTTCAGCTGCACAAACTCAGCAAGGGCTTCTAGCAGCACCGCCGCAGGTCCCAGAAATGCCGCCACCGCGGTGGCAGCCGTTGCGACAGCAGCTGCAGCAGGGAGCCCCGCCGCAGCAAGAGCAGCCGGCACCCGTGAGCCAGCCGCCGCTCAACCGTCAGCAACAGCCGCTACAGCAGAGAACATCACAGCAAGAGCAGCCCGCGCCCGTGAACCAGCCGCTCAACCCTCGGCAAGAGCCGCTGCAGCAGAGAGCCCCGCCGCAGCAAGAGCAGCAGCCGCTCAACCCTCAGCAACAGCCACTGCAGCAGAGAGCCCTGCAGCAAGAACAGCAGAGAACATCGCAGCAAGAGCCCGCACGCGTGAACCAGCCGCTCAACCCTCGGCAAGAGCCGCTGCAGCAGAGAGCCCCGCCGCAGCAACAGCAGCAGCCGCTCAACCCTCGGCAACAGCCGCTGCAGCACAGAGCAAGACCGCAGCAAGAGCCAGCGCCCGTGAGCCAGCCTCTGAACCCGTTGAACGTGCCATTCGGCTTTCCGATGCCGCCGCTGGCGAATCCGTTGCTGCCGCCGCCACCGCTGCCGTTGCCGGTTGTTCAAGGGCAAGAAGTGGTTGAGCAGATGGCTTCGCTGCTCAAGGTTACGACAGCAATGCTGCTACTCAACCGCAATTTGCATGTGTGTGATGGTTCGGTATGTGTAATTTCAATCAGTAGCATCATGGAGTGGTAGTAGTAGGACTAGTACTAGTACTAGCACTAGTAGTAGATTTAGTTAGTTGTTGTTGTAGTTGTAGTTAAAGTAGCAGTAGCAGTAGCAGTAGTAGCTTTAAGTAGCAGTAGTAGTAGTAGTAGTAGTAGTAGTAGTAGTAGTAGTAGTAGTAGTAGTAGTAGTAGTAGTAGTAGTAGTAGTAGTAGTAGTAGTAGTAGTAGTAGTAGTAGTAGTAGTAGTAGTAGTAGGTAGTAGTAGTAGTAGTAGTAGTAGTAGTAGTAGTAGTAGTAGTAGTAGTAGTAGTAGTAGTAGTAGTAGTAGTAGTAGTAGTAGTAGTAGTAGTAGTAGTAGTAGTAGTAGTAGTAGTAGTAGTAGTAGTAGTAGTAGTAGTAGTAGTAGTAGTAGTAGTAGTAGTAGTAGTAGTAGTAGTAGTAGTAGTAGTAGTAGTAGTAGTAGTAGTAGTAGTAGTAGTAGTAGTAGTAGTAGTAGTAGTAGTAGTAGTCGAAGTAGCAGTAGTAGTAGTAGTAGTAGTAGTACAGTAGCAGCAGCAGCAGGGGTAGTAGCAGCAGTAGTGGTGGTAGTAGTAGTAGTAGTAGTAGTAGTAGTAGTAGTCGAAGTACTCCTTCTAGTACTAGTACTAGTACTACAACTCTACACATATTTGTTTTATACACACAGTTGCGCTACAGCTAGCAATCGTTTCTGCTGTAAGAAGCTGATAAAAAGCAACAGTTGTCGTTGCCCAACTCCGCCCAAGGTCTGACTCGCAAAAGAACTATTTCAATGCCGAGCAGTGCAGGATGGAAGAGGCAAAACGCGGTGCCAAGAACGAAATTCGGGCTCAGCAGGCCTGGACATGTCAAAGAAAAACCTCCGAGTAAATGCCAGCAGCCGCACGAAGTAGCAGTAGTAGTAGTAGTCGTCGTCGTCGTCGTAGTAGTATTAGTAGTCGTACTAGTACTAGTACTTACTCGTGGTCGTCCTCGAGTTTGAGCACAGTTCCCTGATCAGGTGAGTCTGCAAGAGGACAGAGCCCGGGAAGAGCTGGCGAAGGCGAAGACAATGCTGGAGGCTGCATTTAACGCTGCTGGCCAGAAGAGGCCAGTCAGCCAGACGAGTCCGTTCGATCCGATAATAAGAAAACGAGCCCCATCACCGGCGCCAGAGAAGAAGGAGAAGCCGGCGGAGCTAGAGACGGAGACGGAGGAGATGAAGGGCGGCAAGAAAAGGGGCAAGAAGCAGCGCTCGGACAGGAAGACGAAGAAGGAGAAGAAGGAGAAGAAGGAGAAGAAGGAGAAGAAGAGCAAGTCCTCAAGAAGAACTCCCAGTCCTTCCCTGACCTCGAGCAGCATCAGCACGCACATGCGGAGACTACGAGATGGGTCGAGTCGCAAGAAGTAAGATTCAATTCAAGAAGGACACCGCAAGAATCGAGGCTAGCTGAGATAGTTAGTAAGACAAGCCAAGGTTCATGCTACATGGTTTTGTTTAAAAATTATGGCGCGTGTGACGACATCGCCTTGGTTCCATCCGGTGTCCTTTTCATTTTCTCTGCTTTGCTGATCGCCAGACATCTCCAGACAGCAGCTGGAAAAAGAAGCCACTTGCCAGGCTGTTAAACGTCCATGAGCTAGAGTCTTTCTGGTTGGCCCAATCAGCAAGAGCGAAGAAGCATAAGCAGCATGCCCAATAAGCCAAGCGACCCACTCCAGGAGCTTCTTCACTTCGGGCCGCTGCTGGCTCGGCACCGACATGCAGGCCAGAACCGGGCAAGGCCGCAGGCTGCAGGGTGCGGGACAGCTTCAAATCATTTATTAGCCCCGCTCTTCGGTCACTGTCCCAAGGTGACAGACATCCTCGGCAAGAGACGACTTGGAGGCCAGCCCTGCACATAGAAGCAGTAGTCAGTCAGCTTTGAGTTTCTGGATGCATGCATGAGTCTTGAGCGACATGTGGGCCTTGAATTTTTGATCTCAAGCAAGAAAGTGAATGGGTGTCAGAAGCCGCGGGCAAGAAGAGTCGCCCGCGCTGCCATGGCCGAAGAGCCAGAGCCCAAGAAGAAGGTGCCAGACGTGGTCTGGCGCTGGCGCAAGACACTGGCCAACTGCCTGGGTGGCCTCAAGCCGCCTTATGGAGAACAAGGCCGGCTGCTCTTGAAGGCGCTAGAGGTCTGCAACTCGACTGCAACATATCAGATTGCTACATTTGTAAGACTCGACCGTTCTCTCCCTGCGTACTGAGACTGGGATGAGCTCCCACGAGCGACCCGGCCGACAAGCAGTTGGCCACTGCCAGACTACAAATCGGCGCAAGAGTGCGATAAGTTCGTGACGCAAGAGCTGCTGTTTTTGAGTCCGGATCTGGCATGGGTGATGCTTCAACTCCAGATAGATATGCCGGCGTGGGCCGTTCCTTGGCTGCAAGAGCTGAAAAAGTTGTATTGCAATTCAAGCGAGAATGTTTCTTGCGCAATCCCAGGCGGTCTTGGCGGTAAGATCCCACCCTTGCCAGAAGCGCGCGAAGGCGTTCGCCAAGGAGCTCACGCACAAGTTGCTCCGAGACTTAGCGTGATTCATCTAGCCAGTAAGGTTTTTTCAGGCTGCAGTGTGAGAGTCAGACTTGACTGATTGCTGCGAGGCCACTGGCTCGCCTTCAACAAGGCACACGTCTATCCAGACGTGTTCAGATTTTGCGTGGCCTGGGCGCATGAGAAAAACTACCTCCTCAGCAGCTTCTTCGCAAGAGAGACATGGTAGTGGTGTCCAGTCAGCCAGTCAGACAGTCACGTCAGTCAGTCCGATCTCTGTGTGTGTATGCGCATAACGTTGCAGATTTGCTTTGACCCTGTGCGATCCAAGTGGCGGGGCACCCGCAGCAGTGGAACTACGACAAGTCAGAGTGGTACAGGGTCCCGAAGGAGGACAAGCCGGTCCAGACGGATCTGGAACCGAGCTATTTGCAAGAAAACCCGTACCGCAAGAAGCCACCTCCGCCTGCGGGTCGTCCCCCCTGGGGTTACGGTTCGAATGCACAGGCGCCTGAGGGCAGTGATTGAAGCTAGCTGGCTGCGGCAATATTCTTCAGTGTTGGTGTGTCAGAGAATGACTCATTGGCAACAATTTATAGCATCCCCCCATTCAGGTGCCGCAAGACCAGGCTGCGGAAGCGAAGGCCAAGGCAACTTGCAATGCAATTTGTGGAAATTGCCCCCACTGTTCACTTCACTGTTCACGTGGTGTCCCAGCAGCCAAACTTCTCCAGTGCCGCTGCTCAGGCGTCGTCAGAGCAAGACGCAGCCACTTGGTCTGCAAGTACAGTATTAATTATTGGTGTTCCTCGATTCTGACAATGACAATCTTGTCGCTGCAAAGGCAAGACCAAAGCAGCCCACCACTCCTAAGGACAATGACAAGGTGACTTGCATTGCAAGATTTTGCTTGGTGAGTGCCTGCTATTGATCATCGTTGCTGCTCAGGGGCCGTCAGATCAGCCTGGCACGGGAAAGGCCGAGACGACTTGTGCGGCAACAATTATTTTGTAGCACGTCGTCTGGATGAGCTCTTTTGTGACGGCGGCACTTGTTCAGGCGCCATCACAGCCGCTCGCCGCGCAGAAAGCCGCCACTCCCAAGGGCAAGGCGACTTGCTTGCTCCGCAAGAAACCCGAGTTTCTTATTCGGTGAGTGCTTGTCGTTGTTGCTGCTCAGGCGCCATCAGATCAGCCTGGCACGGGAAAGGCCGAGACGACTTAAAAGATTAATAGTGTGTCGGCGTGTCTGTGTGAGCTCTTCTGTGATGGCGGCACTTGTTCAGGCGCCGTCACAGCCGCCCGCCGCGAAGAAAGCCGCCGCTCCCAAGAATAAGGCGACTTGCTCTGCAAGAAACCAGAGTTTCTTATTCGGTGAGTGCTTCTCAGACTCCATCAGATCAGCCTGGGACGGGAAAAGCCGAGACAACATGCAATCCAGAACCCAGCAGCGTGAGGGAGTGTGAGCTCTTCTGTGGCACCTGTTCAGGCAGTGATACAGTCACAGCCACAACTGGCCCGTACCGCCGCTCCCGAGGAACAGGCGGCGACTTGCTTTGCAAGAAAACCGGTTTCTCATTTGAGTACTGCGTGCTTCGGTGCTGCTGCTCAGGGGACAACGTCGCCAGAGCCAGAGGCGACTTGCACTGCTCACAACTGCAATTTGAGTGAGAGTGTTTGAGTGGCTGGGTTGGTCGAGTGTAATTCTGGCCGTTGTTGCATCAGGCGCAAAGAATAAAAGCCCCGCCGCCGTTCACTCATGAGGCTTCTAATCTCATTATTCACTGCGAGGGTAATTCAGTCAGTCAGCACTAGTCACTGATCGCCGCTGCTGATGACGAGGCCCCTACTATCACTCCTGGCGCCAACGTCGCGACTTGTAATGCAATTACCGCATGGGAGTTTGTGGATCGGTGGTCAATGAATCCAGGAAAATTCTTGTTGAATGCTGTCTAGTTGTAGTGTTGTAGTGTTCCGAACAACTACCGCAAATGCCTTGCAGTGCATGTGCATTAATTGGCCGGCCGCTGCGACGGCAGCGACTGAACAGTGGCTGCAAGAACTCATCTCTGATCAGGCATCACCACCGTTGCTGGACATTTTTCCGGGCCAGCAAGACAAGGCCGACGTGACTTGGCATGATAATATTATTATCAGTATATTATCATTATAATTTAATAATTATATTAGTATTAGTATTAAAAATTAGTATTATTTTTTAATATATAATATGTATATATATATATATATATATATATTATATAAATAAATATATATATATATATATATATATTAATATATTAATATTTTATTAGTATCATATATATATATATGTATATATATATATATATGTTTATTTATTTATTTGTTCATTTATTTATTTACTTTATTATTGTTATTATTTTCACCGCTGCCTTACGTTGCAATGTAAGTTTTGCCTGAGAATGGCAATTAACAAAAAATATTACGATAATGCAAATATCAACAGTACAGTGGTTTTCAAAGATAAGTAATTTACATTAGGTTTGATTTGACTTATTTAGTTGAATAAATGGTGTAAATAAATACTTCTGACCATCAGTACTTATTATGTGAATAGAGGCAGTAAGTAATAAACAACAATGAATTCAACTTCGTTTGCATTAGATAATGATTTTTCAGACGCGAAAGAAATGTCATTAATTACTTGTGGGTACTGCTCAGTTGTCGCCACAACCACCGCCCCCATCCACGAGGCACAGCCGCCCACATCCAGGAGCAAGGCGACCTGCGCTGCAATGCACAATCCAATCGAATCACGACAATGTCATGAGTTCCAATTTGAACGAGTAACCCTTGCGGCGCAGGTAAAGCAGTGTTCGGCGGTGGTGCCGGGCCCTGCCAAGGCGACTTGTGAAACATAGATTGATGAATTGCTGTGCGTTGGCGATTCCTGATCAGGCGGTTCAGAGGAAAGAACCTCCGCCAAAAAAGACGGCACAGCCGAAGGCAAGTCCTCCACCCGTGCCAGACGAGCCAACCGCAGCTGGGCTGGATTCAGAGCAATTTTCGTCTACACTGAAGCCATTTGCTCTCTGTACAGGAGCCAGAGACGCCCTCAGAGCAAGAGTTCCCGACCATGGCTCCCTCCTCAGGCAACAAACACATGGTCCATTGGAGCCTCATGCTCTGAACAACCGTGCTATAAGGACGATCTAAGCTATGATGCCTGGGGCAGCTATCAGCCTGGCAAAGCCCGACCTCCAACTGAGGACAGTGATTCTGTTTGTCTCGCAAAGAGTTTCAGCCTCGCATCAACCTGCAGGACCACATCGTGGGGCCAGACGAGGAGACTCGTTGCAGTTTCTCAGATGTGTACGGCCGGATATAGCAGTCGGTCTGGTGTTGAAATCATAATATTGAAAAACCTTGGCAAGATGAAAATCAAGACAACGGCGAGTCTTGGCCGGCAACCAACAGATTTGCTTGCTACACCAGCGAGAGACAACAACTTAGACTTAGATTAGATTCTGAGGAACAAACAACACCCGCCCCGGTCTACAGACATTTCGACGGAGCTAGTTTTGGAAGGCCAAGCAAATATCGACTCAGGATGCTGATGACAGTGTCAACAGCTGGCACAGTAGCATCAGCTCAGAACGCTGGCTCGAGGAAGAGTGGCCAGCAGATGAAGAAGAGGCTGGCGAGTCTTGGCAGGCAAAAGCAGGTTAAAACAGGGGGTGCGCCACATGTCCAAGGTCAGATTTGCCATACTTGAGACACTGCTATTCCGAGGGCGCAGCAACCGGCCCTCAAGAACACCAAGAGTCTTGGTCGGCAAGAGCCACATGTCCAGGTCTGTTTCAGCACCTTAACTTCAACGGTTGCCGTAACCCGAGGGCGAAATGCCGGTCGATGAGCAGGAGGAACACCAGGGCGGTGGGCAAGAGCACCAGGGCGACGGGCACGAACAGCAGGACTCTTTGGAAGAGCAGGTCAGAATACGGTGCACGCCACATTTCGCAGCTTTAGCGTGTAACCTTAATTTAATAAGGCTAGGAGGCAGAACCAGGTACGACTAGTAGGGTTTCTGCCATTAATATGTCCAAAGTCAGATATACAACCTTGTGAGTAATTATCTATTCGGAGGACACAGCCGTGGGCCTTGAGGACCACGAGGAGGAGCAGCCAGAGCAAGAACACGAGTTTTTGTCTGCAACAGCCGCATGTCCACAGACAGTCAGTTTTTTTCAGAAGTTACACTGCGGCATTATTATATATAAAACTACTTAATCCCTTATATTGCCGGTTTCTGAGGACGAAGTGCCGTGCGATGAGGATGGGCAAGAGCACGGACACCAGGTTTCTTTGACGGCAAGAGCAGCTAGAATCCGGTGTGCGTCACATCTCGCAGCTTCAGCGTGTAATACGTACAGAGTACATTAATAATGAGTTAACTAACACTTGAGACCAGGAAGCAAAACCAGGTAAGTATAGGGTCCATGTGCGTGTCCAAACTCAGATTTGCCGCGCCATCAGTCAGTGCCAGTTAATAAATATATTAATAATGAATCGCACCGTGTCTAAACCGAGGACGAAACCCCGCACGATGTGTGCCACGGGCACCAGGACTCTTTGACGGCAAGGGCAGGTCAGAACACCACATGTCAGACGTCCAAGATGAGCTTGATTTTGTTGTTAATTATATTTTTCCGAGGATGCAACCACCGGCGACGGGCGTCAGAAGCCGCACGAAGACGATTCTTGTCGGCAAGAGCAAGTGAGAATGGGTTCGAAAGGTGCCGGCCAGATGTCGCAGGTTTGTTCTCGTAGATTAGATTGGATGTGATGTAAATTTAAAATGTGGTTGATTCCTTGCATGGGGTGCCGCGAGAGGAAGACTTCATTTCGACGATGTAGCACAATATAATTAATGTAGCAGTCATCATATCATATACTTGCCAAGTATTGGCGAGGCTGGATCTCAGAGCTACTACCCTCCCTCACAGGCAAGGCAGGACCCGTATTCTTGGTCCTGAATATGACTCGGACATCTACAATCGCTAACATTGACACTTAGTATGTATATTCTAATTTAATTAGTTAGTTACCAGGCTACCATGAATCTTGGGAAGCGGATTCTTGGTTCAAACTTGCAGGATTGACAATTGAGAGTCAACGGGAGTAAGCTTGCCACATATCCCTGTTGCCGGTGCAAGCAATAAACTTGGGTCAGGATACTGCTTCTGGAGCAGATTGATTTAGCACGACGAATGACGTTGTCTGACTTCTACCACACACACACAAGATGAGCAATCAACTAGTGCTGAGTGTGTCTTGATTCAAGATGATTTCATTCTCAGGCCGACAGCGGTTGGTGCAACTCCCGGCAGCATCAAAACTGGAGCCAGCAAGACTGGAGCCAGCAAGACTGGAGCCAGCGAGACTGGAGCCAGCAAGACTGGAGCCAGCAAGGCTGGAGCCAGCAAGGCTGGAGCCAGCAAGACTGGAGCCAGAGCTCGTGGGGACAAGGGCCAGGCTATGATGATTCTTGGTTGGTACACAGGGGCAAGGTTTCATGAATATTCGGAAAGCAACTACTTAACAATATTTAATACCAACACAATCAATCATTGTTAATTATTAATGTTCCGAGGAAAGCAAGTGGCACGACTTTGAGCAGGAGCAGCCCCAAAATGATGATTCTTGGCTCGCAAGAGCAGGTATTAGGTTCAGTCCTGGAACTAAATTTCAAAACTGCAGAAATCATACTTATTACTATTTATTACTTACTGATTCTCAGATTCTTCCTTCGTCCGCACGGGCTCAGTCACGATGATAGTTTCTGGTTAGGAAGGTCGTTATTGGTAAGTTGCCAGCCCGGAAATCGTCAGCACGGCTCGTCACGAGTCGGCAAAGGAGGCCAACGTGAATCGTTTCCAAGAGCAGGCAGGAGTGTTCCGCTACAGAGCCAGACAGTTAATCCGAAAGAACTGCGCCAGCTAGAGCTCCATCTTCTTCGGTAGCCTGAAGATGCATGAGGATATTCTATACAATACTGCTTACGTTTGTTTCAAGAGCTCAGTAGAACATGCTCCGAATAGCAGTTGTTGGCCAAAATACAAGTCAGCCTTTCAACTTCGGCATCCCTTGTACCTTGGACAGAAACCTGGTCTGGTCAGGGCTCACATGACTGAGTCTGCGGTAGGACGCCAGGAAGCTACAAGAACAGCATCAGAACACGTTTAATTGCAATTCGGCATGTCACTCCGAGGATGAAAGCTAGGATCGTCAGGGCTCAGCCGAATCTTCGAAAGGATTCCAGAGCTCTCCAAAACGGTGTGGCACGTAAAACGTAAACCTAAGAAGCAACAGCCCATCTCCGAGGACGGGAATTCAGGCCAACAGAGTGGCCTGCATGCTGACGCTGGGTACGCAAGATGATGATATCCAGAGCCAGGGTTTAAGTGTTAGCCGTGCAACGCCAAGGAGAGAGCCTCAGGGGGCGAAGCAGGAAAGCATGACGCTCCGTCTCATGCTATATCCTCAAGCATTGTCTGCTGTAAGTTGCATATTTCATTGGCTAGGCCTGCAACTTTTTCACTCCGAGGAGGCGGAAACCAGCACTGGCAAGAGTCAGCAAGGTGGCTCCTCCGGGGGAGATGGAGAAGACCAGCATGATTCTTTGCTTACAGTTGCAGTTTCTCAGATGTAATACATAATATTTAATAATACATACATACGTACTTACATATATATATATATAATACATATTATAAAAGATATATATATATATATATATATATATATATATTATGTATATATAATCTATCTATATATATATATATATATATATATATGTGTATATACATAATATAATATAATTATATAACATAATATAAACATATATAAATAATAGTTCATAACTTTAACTGTTTTTGTCAGTCCGAGGACACGACGTCCGGCACTGGCAAGGCTCACGGAGGTGGCACTTCCGAGAAGAAGGAAGACGAAGCCCAGCATGAGTCTTGGTCCAAAAGCAGCAGTGGTCGTTTGACTCACTTACTTGGATAGAGAGCAGCGTGCACCTCTTTATGGCTAGCCATTGCTTGAGGAGCCTCGAGGCGACGGAGGGTCACCAGAATCCCGGCAGCAACCAATAAGAAGTTTCAAGCAGCAGTGCATGCAGGTAGAAACGAAGCAGAATGCGATGAGTCCAACACAGAGTCGCCGATGTCCAGCAAGACACCGACCGAACCTGCAATTGAAATCAAAGAAGCCTGGCAATTGTGGGTAATGGAACCTGGTCGCAGGGCGTATGAGAGACC
>CAJNDT010000002.1:295422-325422 GCA_905221615.1 Symbiodinium sp. CCMP2592
AGTACTAGTACTAGTAGTAGTAGTAGTAGTAGTAGTAGTAGTAGTAGTAGTAGTAGTACTAGTACTAGTACTAGTACTAGTACTAGTACTAGTATTTGGAGTAGTAGTAGGGCTCCTTGTTGCGGCCAAATAATACGCGTAATAATATTAGTCGTAGTATTACTTACTAGTACTACGACTAGTACTCGCCGTTGTATCAGTAGTTGTAGCACTAGTGAGGTATGTGTCTTACTAGTAAGTAATGCTAAGAGTATATGATAGTAGTAGTAGCAGCAGTGGCAGTCCTACTACTGCTGCCAGGAGTAGCAATAGCAACAAGTGTTTCATTTTCGGATTCGGGTTGGGTTGTGCGTTGCTCATGTTTCAAGGGTCCTGGACACATGACATTGGTTGGCTGGAATTCAGAAATCAGAAAAGCCTTGTATACAGTCATGCACATGCTCTGTATCTTGTAGACTGATGCTGTTCATCTGTCTGTCTGCCTGCCTGGCTGTCTGCCAAACATATGCATGCATGCATGCATGTATGTTCGTATGTAACACGAGCACCCAAAGCAAATAAACAGTGACGATCGTTGGCACAGTCCTGTTGTCGTATCAGAAGGTGCCGTACATGGATTAGAACCTCAAACAGCCACCACTTCGGCTCTAGATTGTCCTCTTTTAATCTGCCTAAGATGGAGTACGGTCTCAAAACACGTTGCAACGTATCGTGTGAGAGTGGATGCACGTTGATGTATGCTTGACATTAGCCGCACGTGACCAAACGTAGCAGTAGTCAACGTGCTTGTCGTCCTAGGCGTCTCCACCCACCGAGAAGCATTTTGCAGAGCAGTCGCAATAGTAGTAATTAGTAGTAGTAGTAGTAGTCGTCGTAGTCGTAGTCGTAGTCGTAGTCGTAGTCGTAGTCGTAGTCGTAGTCGTAGTAGTAAGTAGTAGTAGTAGTAGTAGTAGTAGTAGTAGTAGTAGTAGTAGTAGTGGTAGTAGTAGTGGTAGTAGTAGTAGTAGTTAGTAGTTAGTAGTTAGTAGTTAGTAGTAGTAGTAGCAGTAGTAGTAGTAGTAGTAGTAGTAGTAGTAGTAGTAGTAGTAGTAGTAGTAGTAGTAGTAGTAGTAGTAGTAGTAATAGTCTAGTAGTAGTACTAGTAGTAGTTGCTGTAGCAGTAGAGTAGTAGTACCAGTACTAGTACCAATTCTAGTACTGGTACTCGTACTTAAGTTCTGGACGTCTGTCTAACTACTACCACGACTACACTACTACTACTACTACTACTACTACTACTACTGCTGCTACTACCACTACTACCACTACTACTACTACTACTACTACTACTACTACCACTACTACTAATACTACTACTACTACTACTGCTGCTACTACTACTACTACTACTACTGCTACTATTACCACTGGCGCTGCTGCAACTACAAGTAGATATAACTGTATTCTACTACTACCGCTACTAGTACTAGTAGTACTTTACTACAACTACTACAACTACTACTAGTACTACTGCTACTGCTGTGACCACTACGACTACTACACAACTTACAGGTAGTTACTGCTCCTATTAAATTACTACTACTACCACTACCACCACCACCAGCACCACGACAACAACAACAACTACTACTACTACTACTACTACTACTACTACTAATAGTATTACTACTACAACAACTACTACTGCTACTAGTAGTAGTAGTACTACTACTACTACTACCACTCTACTACTACTACTACTACTACTACTCCTACTACTACTACGACTACTACTAGTACTACTACTACTACTGCACTAATACTAGTACTACTACTACTAGTACTAGTACTAGTACTAGTACTAGTACTAGTACTAGTACTACTAGTACTAGTACTAGTACTACTACTACTACTACTACTACTACTACTACTACTACTACTACTACTACTCGTACTACTAGGACGAGTACAACAACAACAACAACAACTACTACTACTACTACTACTACTACTGCTACTTTAACTACTATAATTAATACTACTGCGACGACTACTACTACTGCTGCTCCTAGTACTAGTATCACAACTGCAACCACTAGCATGAATGAGTACCGCCACCATCACCACCAGCACTTCTGGGAAGTCTAGCGCTCCAACTTGTCCTCCTGCAGCTGTTACCTCGATGTGCATATAGAATGTCTTTTCTGGCTGCGAACGTCATTAGCCATCGAGTTCAGGGCCCAGCGGTGCTGACTCCTAATGAATGTTGCAAGATGCTGCGCCTGGTTGGCCAGAAGGGACGCGAAGAAGAATGCAAGGAACCGAAAAAGTAAGTGTCGGAGCAGCAAGTGCATGCGCCATGCGATTTGTCGTATCATCTGATGACCTTGCCAGGCCGATGCAAGAGTCAGTGCCTGAGAGAGGAGAAGCATGTCATGTTTGCAGCAGTCCAAAAGTAGTGAGCTTGCCTTGAGGCTGCCTTGGTACGCACGAGCTTTACAAGACCCGAGAGTAGCATAGGATGCCCCATAAAAACAAATCATGAATCCAAGCCGAACTTTGCGTGTGGAAAGAAACTCGCAAGATCAACCGGATGCCGCTGCAACGCTTGCTTCCAAAGATTGAGTGGTTTTGAAAACTTGGCAGCCACGTAGGACCCGCCATGGACCGCGGAGCACGGGCGCTTGCCATGTCCTTGCTGCCAGACCTGGTCCAGTCTTTGCAAAACAGTCTCCCGCAACACGAGGACTGCTTGCTGCGAGTTTTTACTTTGAGTCGCTTATAGACCGCACGTTGGCCAGAGGACCGCAAGATGTTTGTGGAGGGACCGCTGGACCTGATCCTCGCCTGGCTCCGACTGCTCTTGAAGGTACTCACACAAGACCGCCAGAAAATTCGGCAAGATATCTCTGTTCTGACCAGTCTGCTGTGGTCGCTGGCGCACAACGTGCTCTTCGAACCCGCCGGTTCAGCGCCGGTGCTGCAAGAAACGCCAGATCATCTTTTTGTGCAGGGTTATCCTTTCCACAGTGTTCTGGAGAACATCGAGCAGTGCGCAAGAGAGAGACATGACATGTGGCGAATGACGCAGCAAGTGTCGGAAGGCCTCCTCCAGGCTGGGTGGGCTGTTAGCAAAACACCCTAATCCTTGAATCCGTAGTGGTTTTCCGCAGTGTTACAGGTTGCAAGACACAAGGCGATATTGGAACCCGGCAAGAGCTTGGAGCAGCTGTGGCGAACCGTGGAGTCAGCCAGCCAGGACGTTCTCGCAGTTTTGCGCTTGAAACACATGATTGATAGTTCTTGGGAGCTGCTGTTTTGATTCGGCAAGATCGCTGGCTGCCAGCAGCTGCAATAGAGCCTGTTGGATGCCAGCAAGAGTACAGAAAAGATCCTGCCAGAATCAGCATCTCAACAGTAAGAGCTACGACAATGGAGGAAAAGGATGCGCCCATCTTCTCAGTTGCTACATTGCGTGCATCTCTGAGTCAGTCATGTCATTAACCAACTACCTCATGACTCAGGCTTCTTCACTTCA
This sequence comes from Symbiodinium sp. CCMP2592, assembly GCA_905221615.1. NCBI lineage: Eukaryota > Dinophyceae > Suessiales > Symbiodiniaceae > Symbiodinium > Symbiodinium sp. CCMP2592. Next base: position 298,940 of record CAJNDT010000002.1, read on the forward strand.
CTGAAAGGCCGGAAACCCAACTCCGCATTCACTGTCCCCCTCCAGTGAGCAGAGACTTACTTTGGCTGTGTGCTGTTTGCATGCTGCAAGAGTCAGAAGAGATAACACGGCCATGGTGAAGTCCGGCCCAGAAATTGTCCTCGCCAGACCTGTTACACAGCTACGTTTGCCCAGGCAGAGCTTGCAGCGTGTGGCAGAGCCGTCGAAGGTGCGTCGGAGCAGCGGCTTTTCAATGTCTGGTAAGTCTGCACGACAACACTCCTACAAGGAGAAGTGCTATCATTACTAACTACTAGTGTTGCCAGTGAGTAGTAATACTAGTACAAGTAGGAGCACTTGTGCACTGCTACTCGTGCTCGTACTAGTACTGGTACGGTACTACTGATGACTACTTAACTAGGACCTTAGGTGCTCGTCAAGTGGTAGTACTAGTACCAGTACTGGTACCAGTACTGCTACTAATACCCGTGGTAGTAGCAGTAGTAGTCAGTAGTAGTAGTAGTAGTAGTAGTAGTAGTAGTAGTAGTAGTAGTAGTAGTAGTGGTAGTGTAGTAGTAGTAGTAGTAGTAGTAGTAGTACTAGTAGTAGTAGTAGTAGTAGTAGTAGTAGTAGTAGTAGTAGTAGTAGTAGTAGTACTAGTAGTCGTCGTAGTAGTAGTTGTAGCAGGTAGTAGTAGTAGTAGTAGTAGTAGTAGTAGTAGTAGTAGTAGTAGTAGTAGTAGTCGTCAGTAGTAGTAGTAGTAGTAGTAGTAGTAGTCGTCGTAGTAGTAGCAGTAGTAGTAGTAGTAGTAGTGGAGGTGGTGGTGGTGGTAGTAGTAGTAGTAGTCGTAGTAGTAGTAGTAGTAGTAGTAGTAGTAGTAGTAGTAGTAGTAGTAGTAGGTAGTAGGCTAGTATTAGTACTAGTAGCAGTAGTAGCAGTAGTAGAGTAGTAGTAGTAGTAGTAGTAGTAGTAGTAGTAGTAGTAGTAGTAGTAGTAGTAGTAGTAGTACTAGTAGTGGTACTAGTAGTAGAACTGAGCAATAACAATCGTAGTAGTAGTCACGTATACTACTACTACCACTACTACTACTACTACTACTACTACTACTACTACTACTACTACTACTACTGGTACTACTACTACTACTACTACTACTACTACTACTACTATTACTACTATACTACTACTACTACTACTACTACTACTACTACGACTACTGCTCACTACTACTACTACTACTACTACCACTACTACTACTACCACCACTACCACTACTACCACTACTACTGCTACTACTACTACTACTACCACCACTACCACTACTGCCACTACTACTGCTACTACTACTACTACTATTACTACGACTACTACTACTACTACTACTACTACTACTACTACTACTACTACTACTACTACTACTACTACTACTACTACTACTACTACCACTTCTACTACTACTACTACTACTACTAGTACTACTACTACTACTACTACTACTACTACTACTACTACTACTACTACTACTACCAGTACTGCTACCACTACTACTACTACTACTACTACTACTACTACTACTACTACTACTACTACTACTACTACTACTACTACTACTACTACTACTACTACTACTACTACTACTACTACTACTACTACTACTACTACTACTACTACTACTACTACTAACTGCTACAATGATTACTGTACTACTATTTCTACCTGATTTATTCTTACTACACTGCTATTTGCAATTACGACAATTACGCTCTGAACCTTACTATGCAGGCGTCTCCTGCCTGAGCACCTTAGCTTGTATAGCAGACTTGTTTCAATGACATCTCTTCGTGTCAGGTTTGCTGCTTTGCCGACATTTCGACCGAAGACAGCATTGCGGCTGTTTCAGGACCGTGTATACCAGAGAAGTGCAGTTCATGTTGCAGATAAAGTTGTGCATCCAAGAACGATCTGCAGTGTCCCGCTGCAGCACTTCTTTCCAGTGAGGGGCGCCTAGGGATGTTCCACGCCGTCTTTTTATGTCTCGTGCAGTCTTCGCAGTTTCGATTATCAGGTAGTTCTTCACATGATTACCCTTGACTCAGTCAGTCAGCCTGTGGCAGAACCGCAACGCCACAACTTTGGAATCACAACTGCGTTGACAACGGTCAGCAAGATCACGCTGTCGTCTGCCATGGAAAGAGGCCAGCGGCCCCCGGACGCGAGATTCGATGCCGACTCTTGCCTGAGCGTGAAGCATGACGCGGAGACCTTCCGTGTCCTCAGGCACGCCGGACGGGCAAGAGTCAGCAACACGTTAACTGGCGAAAGCCACTTCTTCGATGAGCCAGAGAACACCCAGGCAATCGTACGTGTGAGCCGCCAGACCGGCTGGGCGTACCTTCGCATTGGCGAGACCACAGAGTGGCTTAACAAGGTCTTTTCCTGGTCCGTCTGGCGAGACGCGGCCTCGCAAGAGCTCTTTGCCAAGATGTCGACTGTGGACGGGGTCAGACTGAAGTGGCTGACTGCTTTTCAGGAGGATCGTCTCCTCCTCTACCCGCCAGATGACCACGAGGCCAAGGTCAGAGCAAAGACGTTAAGATGCAGTTAAACAGTTAGGGTGATGAATCGATCGGCCTTGGCTTGCAGTTCCTGGTGAATAAATAATGTGCCCTGACAGGTCTTCCGGGGCGTCCACGAACAAGAGCAGCCGCTGTTTGTGCTACAGTTTGCCTTGCCGCTGGACGGGTATCATTTCTGGTGGCGTTTACAGAACTTCCAGAAAGGCAAGAATCCTCACAACTTCCTTGGGACGTGCAAGAAGAGTTGGTCCGAGATGGCTTCTGCCATTCTGGGAAGCCAGAAGCATTTCCTGTGGCCGGACAGATCCCGGCAAGATCGCCACGGCATGCCGGGAGAGATGGCAGCACATGAAGTCTGCGGAAGCACAGTTCTGGTGCTCCTTGTCACTCTGTCCGGTGCGGTTTCTGGCAAGGATGCGACCACGCGCAAGGCCTGCGGTGACTGGCTGAGCAAAGTCATGAACGCTGTTGCAACAGAAGTGAGGCTGACTTTGCAACCTCCTTCCGACCACGAACCTGTGGAGGTCACCGTAGTCCAGGGTCGAGTTCACTTCGAAGAGCTGGCAAAAGCATGCAAGAGGTCAAACATCAGCGTCAAGGGACTGCGCCTGAGTAAAGAGCATGATCTTCTGCAGTTTCTGAGAGACATACGATTGAAAGAAAAAATGCGATGGCTTTTGTGCCAGATTCTGGAGCAACTTGCTGCTGCAATGGAGCAACAGATGTTTTTCGTGGATTGGCAGGACGGCACGCCAGATATGGCGCAGCAAGGTCACCGTCGAGATCCGGTACAGCGTGTGAGAAACGTCGTGGAAGCGCGCCAGAAAGCATGGAATGCCAGAGACAAAAAAAAACGCAAGCGGCAAGATGAAGCTCAAGAGAGTGAACGCAAGAAAATCAAGCTCACAAGGCAGCAAAAAGCAGCTCTCAAGGCAAGAAGTATTGTGGCAAGAAGCTTGCTGACGAGAAAGGACAAGGACCTGGAGAGAGCCTCCTATTACAAGACTCTGTTGGCGGCAACCTGGGGCGCAAGACACCTGAACGTGTGCTTCGACTCCTCCCGCGTCGGTGGTCGCAAGATCACGTCCTACGCCTGCATGAACTTGGCAAGTGGCGAGTGTGGCTGGGCACCACCGCAGGCCAATCAGAGCCAGAAATTCATTAATATTAATTAAAGAGTTAATAAATAATGTTAAAAGGCTCATTAAACTAATGGAGTCGCTTCTGTCTTCCCTCAGGTGCACCAGGACTCCGGCCACCAGATTCCTGGCCAGAGAGACGACTCGCTAGAAACTGCGGGTATTGGGCCCATCGATGTCAGGTCGATCCTTCGAGCCTTGGGCTGTCAATGGAAGACATTCAAGCTGAGTTGGCGTTCTTTTGCAAACCAACGTAAGAGGCTGGATACACGTCCGCCAAAGACTACGTCTAAGTAGATCTAAGCGGTCAGTTTAGTTTGGCATGCTTGCTCTCGACCATTTGCTTAAGAAGCTGAGGGCAAGATCGCAAACGAGACTTGGAAGATGCTGAAGCCGAGACTCTGTCCAGCCGCAAGAAGCCCGCCTGCAGACTAAGCACGTACGACCAAGTGCTGGCTTTGGATCACATCGTCAAGCTCACCAACAACGCCAGAGGACTCGTGGCTTTTGCGCCAGAAAATGAGGAGGAAGAGAAAATGCAAGACGCTGAACCGTTGGGCAAGACACCAGTCTTGGTGTGCTGTACAGACCACGGCACTGATGCTCAAGCTTGCAAGATGTTCCTCATGTTCCACGCAAGACTCCGCAGCATCTTCATCTACGACCCCAGGCACAAGCTACAGCGTGTCCTGCAGAATGCGCAGACCTATGGAAACTACAGCGCAAGATGGGCCAATGCGCTCATAAGCTGGACACGAGGTCCCTGGGGTGGCATGAAGTGGAAGCGCATCGTCGCAGAAGAAGTTACGAGTTTTCTGGAGACGCTGAAGAAGAAACAAAGACAGCAAGAGACCTCTGCAGAATGGGAGATCATGAAGTTCTTTCTTCCACACGTGGCCATGGAAATTGGTGTCGCCGAGCACGATCTCAGTGTGCCAGACATCATCCGCCTCTTGCAAGGCAGCAGCATCGGCAAGAAGCACATCGGCAGTGGAAATGCATCTCGTTGGGATGAGTTTCATTCAGCCTGGCACAACATCAGGCAAGAAGCAGGCCTTTTGGGCATCATTCTGGTCAGTTTCGGGTTGAAGAACGGCTGGCTGCGCCAGAATGGTGGGCAACTGGAAATGTTGTCGAGCATGCAAGATGCCATCGCCAGCGGTGCGGAGACCCTGGCGGAGAGCAAGAAGCAGCAGGCTGCAGCTTTGTCGAAGTTCAAAAACAAGCTGCAGGCCATAATGCACCTAGTGTGCGACCCAGAGGTCCTGGGAAACGTGAATGCTTGGTACTGCGTCTCTGTTCCGGTATCCCGCGAACTCAACAGGATTCGCCAGAGCGTAAGAGGACGAGAGGGCTCGTGGAGGTACTTGGCAGAGCAGGCACAAGGGCGATGGCGAACTGTCGTGACTCTGGCTGAATTACTAATATAATTTTAGCGATGTTCATCCACAGAAAAAATGTACGACTTTAGTCTGTCTGCCAAGTACCATGAGTCGAATTATGAGGTGCAAGAGATCGCCAACGAGGCACTTTTGCCAGAGAACCACCGCAGCATGGGCATCATTGACGCGTTGGCGGCTGGCAACTCCTTGTACTACTTCTCGCTGAAGCCAGACGACGCAGAACTGACTTGGCAAGACTTCCTCTACGAGCGGCTCTTCCGCTATGCGATCGCAATGATGAGATTCCACTGTCTCTTCGAGTCGCTTGTCGAACATGTGCAGCATTGATTGATTCTGGGCTAACCTTGATTGTGCGACCTGAAGATTTGGAAGCATGACCAGGCCATGTGTCGACAATGGTCACTGGAGAACAAGTAAATTTGGACACCAATCGTTGACGGACTTAGCTCAAGTTCCTCGAATGCTGCAGACTTCAGTCAGTCAGAGTCAGACTCACACTACTACTACAAATTTGGATATGATCCCATTAAATTAAAATTATTATGATGACTGAATGAAATAAACCGACCCCAGTCCCAGCTCCGGTAACCCTAACTTAACTATGCGCCCAGGCTTTCACATGGCTGCTTCCCGCTGGTTTTGGCAAGAGGCTGCGAGAGCGTCGAGGCGGCGGACAAGGTCCTGCAAGAGCTGAAAGTTTTTGCCGCAGCTGATGCGAAGGTGACCGAATTGATAAGAGAAAACCCTTGGTGCAAACTTGCAGCTACCAGATCTGCGATGCGCCTCCGATGGGTCTCTGACCTGGCAAGATTTGCGGCAAGAAACGATTGGAAAGCCACGCCAGAGCTGGTCCAGTATCTCAGAGATTGCTTCGGGTCCATGATCTTCACCTACAACGAGGAGGGCTTTGGCAAGATGAGGGAAGCCGAATCAGCAGAAGGCAAGATGCACGATTTCGCCCCGGCAGACTCCTGGTCGCAAGTTTGCACGTCGAAGGTGTTGCATTCTTTCGGTTACCCCGAGATCGAGACGAACGGGCAAACTGTGGCCGCGCAAGAGCCCATCCCCAAAGCAGTGCACCACACGCGCAAGATGGATGGGCACCCGAAGCTGCAAGAGGTCATGGGGAAAGCTTCTTGGCCAAACTTGAGCAGCATGGGTTACCACGCGACCTTCTTGGAGCAAATCCTCATGGTCAACACGCCCCCCGCCAGAATGAACACCTTGATGTCCTCCTGGAGAAGCGCCTTCATCACTGCTGGCCTGGTCGTCCGCAAGAAGACCGACACAGCGAAGGTTTGGCTCAGTCTCGGGCCCTGGCCGCAAAACACGGCTGTGGGATTACTGAGAATGGAAAGGTGCGAGCAAGAGTCCTTCGTCTTCTTGAAGCTGCAAGACCCGGTGGTGCTGCATTTCGAGGCAGTCATCAACTTCTCCGACTGGGTTGTGCTAGATGCAGTTCCAGCTGCCCCGCTTACTGTCGCGGTGACAAGAAGACACAAGGCGCCAAAAAAAAACCAAAGGCAGGAGAACTTTGTCGTACCACCCTTGCCTGGCTTGCTGTGGGAAAGAAGCAAGACATCGGTCTCATTGCTGCAGTTTTCCGCAAGAGAAGGATTCTTCAACGTCCCGGAGTCCATGCTGAAGCGCCTCCTCAAGGAACTTCTGCTGGCACAGCTTCAGTTCACAAATTTGACTCCTTGAAGTCTTGAATTTCAGAGCGCTTCATTCTGTGAAATAGTTCTGTCAATGCAGCAACAGTGACGTTGACAGAACTGATATCGGTGTCATTGATCCTTCATGTCACAGGACGAGCACGGCGTCGTTGAAGAGGCTGATGACTTTGCAGGGCTTCTGCAAGAATCCATCCGACAAACTTTGGCCACCACGGAGGAGCTCGTGGCACAAGCCTTGGAGAGATCCATGTTCTGGCGGTGCCAGAATAATGCAGACTCTTTGGGGAACCTTTTGGGTAGCCTGGCCAAGCAAGGTTGACACTGAACCCAAAACCCCTTAACTTGTTAGATTAGATTCCACTTCCTCGTTCAGTTGTTGTCATTGTCTTTTGCTGCCTTCGTCAGTTATTGCTTGATTCATCAGAAAATAAATCAAATTACAATTTAGATCTGAGGTGAAGAGGATCGCAAGTATGGCGATGGCGAAGAGGCGCAAGAGCTTGCAGAAGAAGCTGCGGAGAAAGATGAGGAGAACGCACCGGTGCTCAAACAGATCGCCAAAAGCATCAGGCGAATTCGCAAGAAAGCGGCAAAAGCCGAGCAGCCCTACGGCAAGAGGAAGCCCATCACCTTCCGTTCTTCTGACACCTGGGACGCAAGAAAGATGCAGCAGTTTCTGCCAGAGAACTACAAGTGCTATAAGGACATGTTCAACAAGTGTTTCCGAGTCTCTTGCCGCCGATCTCGCTGGTCGCAAAGCAGGAGCTGGGGAGGCAAGGGAGACGCTCACGCCGTCAGATTCCTTCTCGAGTCGGTTTGGGCCAGACACGGGAATTTGCATCCCGGTGTTCAGTGTCCTTTCGACTTCGATGCCATTCACGACTAAAGTCGAAGCTGCAAAATCCGCGCCGCTGGCAAGAAGAATCGTCGCCGTCAGTGCTTGCTCGTCGATGATTGAATGCGAGGACCAAAAAAGTGCGGTGTCGATATTATTAGATGAGGTGCTGGGCAGATACAGACTTTCAAAGAAGCAGCAATCAATGTCCGCAGGCCCAGAGCAGTGGTGTTAGCGAGCCGCATTAAAATAGAACCGCCCGTTTTTGCTAGGACTTTGCTGCGGCCGTTTTCTTTGGCACGCCTGGAGCTCAGTGGGGCTAGACTGCCAAAGCTGGGGAAGTCATTTTGGGTCTTTGTCTTCAGAACAGAACTTTACTGCCACGGGGTCATGAATTTGATGCTTTGTGAAGTGCCTTCTTTCGGAGGGTGACAGGCAAGTGAAAAGAGGATGTAAGAACAAACAAGCCACTTGCCGTTGTGGCGGCAAGCACTTGGCCGCAGCAGTGCCGACATTGATTGCTCATATCCACCGTTGCCGACGCTCGCTCAGGTCCAGTCCGTGCCAGACGCCGTTTGCCAGAGGGAGCCGATGCCGATAGAGGCATGTCACCAAACGGCGTTGTGCAGTCTGCAACAAATGAAGCTTTAGATCTGCATTTACGTTATATGCCGCGTTTTAAAATCAGAAGCTCCAATCGCAGGCCACCCTTCTGCGCTGCCCGGCTGCTGCCGCTGGCGCCGTTCGCTCAGCTCCGTCCCGCTCTTGGCGTGTACGGTAGGTGGTTGAGTTTAATTAGTTCGGAGGCTGTAGTCTAAGCCCCCCGCCCTAAGGCCCAACCCGTTGCCGAATGGTATGTCAGGAGCCGTTTCAGGGTGGACCTCGACTGCGTAAGATTCCCTTGCCGAAGCATTATGGGGCCCTGTCAGAAAGCCTTGATTTAATGTTTCAGTTTCTTCACTTCAGGAGGCCGAACTCACATTCGGAGGGTATCATTTCGACCCTGGGGATGCTTCAGTTTTCGCCTTCCGGCTCCTGAAATAGAATCCCCGGTGTAGGACTCCACCGTGCCTCCTCCGAACTAATTAAATGGCTAAGGCATTGGGTGAATTGGGTGTAGTGTAGGGGGTGTTGTTTTAAGAAACCTTTAAAATAGGGGTGGTCCCTTTGGCGGAGGAAGGTTTCTTAGGCGGGCCTTTCTTCTCTAGACATACTAGGGTTGTCCGCCCAGGGGAACACCGTAGTTAGCCCCACTCCGAAAGCACTGGAGGGTACAATGCCAATTCCATCGTGGAGAACGGTTTTGACCACCGGACCTGGTGCAACCGCATGGTCGGGAAGTTTGACTTCCGCTACCAGAAGACGCCCAGGCAAAAAGGCTTTCTCCTCACATTGGACCTGGTTCGCGTCTCGCTGGAGGATGCCCTTGGCAGAAGGCCTCCATGGATCCGTTCGTGGATCCTTGTAATCTGCTGGCTGCCGGGCTGCGAGACTTCGTCTACTTAGCAGCTGCCGACACCAATTCCGAGTGTTCGGCTGGGACTGGCGGACTCCACATCGACATCGACCCGGCGGAGATCTCTCTCTCTCTCTCTCTCTCTCTCTCTCTCTCTCACTCTCACTCTCACTCTCACTCTCTCTCTCTCTCTCTCTCTCTCTCTCTCTCTTATCCTACACCCCTGAACCCTAAACCCTATTAATATTAGCATAAGTAAGAAGCAAGAGCGCAAACATCATTAATACAATGCACTTACAATAGTTCGTTCAGGGGCTGGGCTTCTTTCCCGGGCTTTCAAGTTTGGTTTCGGGGTCTTTGGGACTGATCTTGAAGCTCTGTTTCAGTAATTTAATAATAATTCCGGTTTAGGGTTTAGGGTTTAGGGTATGGGCACTCCCCCCTAAGTCGCCCACTCGCAAGACCCATAAGATCCGCAAGATGCATCCAAGCAATAATTGCAGGCATAATGTAATAAATGTAATTTACTCGAAAGTTGCAACCGAAACAAGGCCAGTAAGACTCAGTTAAGATTCTCCTTCTTTGCTCAAATCTGCAAATCTGAGTCTTTGGAAGTAAAGGAGTGGCACCCTCGTAGCCAGACCTTCCGTAAGTTCCTCTGCCCAGATTCAGCACAAAAGCAAACCCTAAACTAGCTAGTAAACGACGATTATTATTACTACTAGTACTTAATAACTAGTGCTACTACTACGACGACGACTACTACTCCTGACTGTCTTGAAGTAACGAATGAATGCATATTTCATAATAACAATTTTTAATACAGTAAGCTTCCGGGTCTTGCATATCACCACGCTTGCAGGCGGAGACTCCTGCGAGAGTTTCCTGCCCTGCTGATTACACTGGTCTGGCCAGAGTCCTCCTGCCGCGAACCCAGAGTGCGACCGGTCACAACCGCATGCACGCACAATTTATTAATAAACTATTAAGTTGTATAGTAGCGCCCACCCACATACGCAAACGTAAACATACATGCACGCTTGCGCCTGTACGCATCTGCGAGCATAGAGACGGTGTGCGGATGCTTATTCAAGTCAATAGTTGAAATGATTAACTCACCTGCGCTGGATCGATGCTCGCAGCTTTTGCGATTGTCCTTGGTTTCCACATTCTGATGTATAGTAAGCCAAACCAATCCAATCAGACACAGTCAGACACTAACAGGTGCCGGTTCCACCGGTCTATCCTGCAAGAGACCTACGTCGCTTGCAAGGTCTGCCCGCCTCCTGTTGGATTGTTTCGGCCAGATTCAGAAACGACACTGCAGGGAAGCCTGTTTGTTTGCGATGAGGTTGTGAGAGATGAGAAATTGCACCGGCCCAGCCGTCATCACTGCCGGTGACATGTCCGGCTCGATAGCAAGTAAGAGAAGCATCTCAGTCTTGGATAATTTTGTTTGCTGCTGGCCGAGCTTGCGCAGCCATGGCCCCGAAGAAGAGCTGCATCCAGTCAAAAACCAAGGCAGTGCAAGAGAAGGCGCTTTCGAAGGAGAAGAAGCTGAAAGTGTTTTGTCTGCAAGCAAGGCGTCTACACTTCAACCTTCCGACCCCCCTTAACTTTAAACATATGATCCCATCAATCAAGCTAATCACATGTCCGAATATTCGTGAACTGAGGACAAGGCGGAGGAAGCCTTGCGCAAAGAGCAGAAAGCGAATCTTGAAGCGCAAGAGAACAGACTGGTCACGATGAGGCAGGAGCTCGATGCGTGGTTTGCCCTACGGCCGAAAGCACTGGAACACATCCATCGGGGCTTCAGTCGCTGAGAATTTTAGTTCTTCGTTTTTTTGGGTATGTTTGGGAAAGAAAAATAGTACTGTGAAGCTTTAGCGAGCTAGGTTCTTTAAATTCAGTTGAACTTGAGTGAAATGACTGACTGTGATTCATTGTCTTTAGAGCGCACGTGGCATAAAGGTATGGGAAGCTTTGATTCGCTGGACTCCGGCAAGATCGTGGGCGACGACGACTCGTCGGAGCAGAAGCTGAAGCCCTACATGAACAAGTTCCGATTGCTTGGGCAAGAGCAAACGCGACCGCTGCTTTGCAAGATGATTCCCAAAGTGATGTCGTTCTTGGACAAACAGCAGAAGAACTTCAGGTGCAAGATAGAGCGTGCTTTCCTGGCGACCCTGCTCGCGTAGCTTGGCTGTGAATCAGTAGTACATGTAAAACAATCTTTCATTCAAATCTTCTTTGCCTCTGCCGAAGCAAGACAAGTGCAAAACACCTCACTCGCCGTAGGTTCATCACTCACTGCGACGTCAACAGCGCGTTGCCGAGCAAGAGCATGGTCGCGCTTGAGGACTTCATGATGAAGCGCTTCACAGACTACGGCAGCCGGCTAGAAACCTGGGAGCCACGGGGGCCAGAGACGACCTTCCAGGACCTACTCGTTTAACCCGCCTAAGTAAGGCATCCTGCGGCAACATCGTGATTTTCCGCCGCCTGTTCATTGCTCAGCCTCTTAGGCCCAACATGCGGCTGGGGTCGTGAGTCCAAGTCAGTGAAAATTCAAGTTGAATGAATTCGGTTTAACCGTTGCCTTGTTTGTCGGATCGGTTGGCCTTAAATTCACCCAAGCCCAAGAGTCCGCGTTCTCAAGGAGTTCTGTGACGATCCCTCCTGCAGCTACTGGAGGCTGGAGAAGCAGGACGACGGCAAGAGTCAGTTGCGGTACATGCAGACCGACTTGATGTTTAAGCTTCCGCCGGAGATGCAGAACATCGACAACATCAAGGTCATGTGCGCAAGAAACTTCAACACATCCTTGAGTTTCTCAGCTGCAATGTGCGAATCTTTCAGATCAAGTTATCTAAGCACGCGCTTCTCTAGTTCTCTCGTCTATTCAGAACATGTTGAAACCACTTCTTCCAACTCAGTTGTTCGTTGCATAGCAATTCCGTCAGGTGCTGGGTTGGTGGACATCTCGGTGTGCAAGATCCTGAATTCCGACATCAACGAGGGCAAGACCTTGCCCGAGAGCCCGTTCTTTCTGAAGGAGTGCCCGACGGGTTCCTCCCCCGAAGCCGGTTCTGGTGATGGCAAGAAGACGAAATCGTGGCAGGCGAAATCGGAGACTGCGCTTCAACCGGCAGCTGGGAACGGCAAGAACACTCCCCCGCGGACGCCGAAGCGCAAGATCAATTCCAAGTCGTCGCCTAGCAAGAGTCCGAAGACCCTCGCCGGATCGCCCGTCAGCTCGATCAAGTCGCCAGCATCAGGAGGGCGAGGATCGCCAAAGTAAACTTGACTGAGATTGTTTCAGGGGCAAGAACACAGAAGAAGCATTATTATTTTTAACATAAAAAATGCATCGCTGAAAGTTGGTGTCACATGCTTTTGTGTTCTCGGGTTACCCCTGCTTCTGAGTCTTCCGAGACTGTAGGTCAGAGAGCAGGGAAGTATTTCAAGAGCGCCCCGGCCTGACTCTGCCGATTTCCGCTGCCGCTGTTGCTGAAGGCAAGAAATTTTAATCGAGTCCTCGGCCGCTGAACCTGGCAAGTTTTGGCGATCAACCGCCTTGCCGGGCCGTTTGCGATAAAACGCTGCCTTAGTCACTGGCCGCAGAAGTCGCAAGAGAGAAAACGGGTTGCCAGAGCAACAAGCCTTTTGACGCACCTCATTTGTGATTTTACACTCCCGCCCGCCAGGATTCTGCACTTCCTGGACCTGCACTGAACGACTGTCGGGCCCTGGCAAGAATTTTTGCTAATGAGCCAGAGTAACGCAAGAAACTCCGTATTTTTGGAAAGACATTCGCAGGAAATCCCTGCAAGATGCAGAGAAAAAGGCGTGGCAAATCATCATCATTTCATCTCGCTGACATATAAACTTCACAGACTATCCGGGGTGTAGTGTCGTAAATTCTTATTGAAGCTTTTAATATACTTGGGAATTTTAACAACATATCAGAACTTTATCTTGTAACCGAACAACCCACGAACCCCTCACGAACCCCCAAAACGTTCGCAGAAGTTCGCCGAAGGGTTTTTGAAAAAACGAACTTCGTCGAAGGGTCAACCTTTGCCTGACAGACCGTTGCCCCCTTCTGCGTTCCCCTCATGTATAAACAACTATTTATAAGTGAAAGGCGCGCACACACACACAGACAAATACATACTTTTGGTTAAAGCGGTTCTTCGTCTCACTTAGGGGCTTTGCAATGTAATACGTTTTGGGATTCGCTGCAGGGGATGGTTTCCAGGTGGGATTGAGGATTTCGTGTTCAAAGGGACTCAATCAGGCTTCGTGGGACACTGCAGGCGCAAGCTTTGAAGTGTAAGTCGGCACCCGACATCCGTCCTGAGCAAAGTTTATGTTTTCGAGGCTCTGCCCTAGGCACGCCAGCATCTTGGCTTGCACCAATCGACATCCAAACAAGCGAGAAGGAGAACCACCCCCGAAAAATGCAGTGCATTACTCTCCGCTCAAACCCTGATGCCTGCTGAGAGAGCATGCCAGGTCGACGCGTGCTGTCGGGTCCTTGGAATACAATCGGGGATTTCGGTCTTGTTTTGGCGTAGCTGCTTCGCAGAATTGAGCTCGGTTTCGCGATTGTGCATCTCAGCCCGCACAAGATGCCGCGCTGAGGTGCTCGTTCTGGGTGCGACTGCAGTGACTTGGCCAGAGAGGAAGCAAGGGGGAAAGAAGCCGAAGGCAGAAACACAAGCTCCTGAATCTGCAACGGCCCGAATGGGGCTCGCCTTCAGCGCCAATTCGCATCCAGGTCGGCAAGTCCATTTGTGTCGATGCCTTGGCGAAGCTCCCTGCAAAGGCGGGCTCCGGCAGCGGGAGCAGACTTGCCCAGGGCAGTAGCAGATATTCACAGCTGCACAGGTTTGACAGCCTACGCACAGTGACAGGCACGAGCAAGATTGAGGTACAAGGGCTACAATTGCCTTTTTTTGATTGTCTTGAGGGGATTTCTGGAAGAACGCGGATGCAGGCTCGGATATGCGAGACACTGTTCTAGAAGGTTTGGTTGGGCTTGGATCCGGATCTGCACTGCCTTTCCTGCAACATCGGAGAAGAGATTCAGGGATGGAGTTCTCAAGCGATGGCACCAACAGAGAAAAACACAGTAATGGCGACTAAAGACTTACCAGGTTCTATGTTAGTGAATAGAGAACAGACTTCTCTATGTTTGGGTATCAGTTTATATACACTAGCGGCCACTTACACTAACTTCTACCGTCAGTATTGTGATGCTGGCTCTGGCACTCAGGACGGCGAGCAGCCCTGGGAGGCCTCGGCCACAGACAGGACAATTCGGATTCAGGGTTGGGCCCGGCGTGACTTTATCGGGCGGTTTGGAGGATATAGGTCCTTGAAGATCTGTAGCACTGTAGTGCTTGATAACCTGAAGAAGCCGACACAAATGAAGTTGGTCTTTGTGAACCCTCGCGAGAGTCGAAATCGCCACAATTACCGATGGAGTTACGTGAAGCACAGAAAGATTGTCTCCATAAGACCACTTTCGCGCTTGCGCTGATCGCCCTGGTTGAAGGTTGAAGGCTTGCTGTTTAGGGTTTGTTCGAATCCTGATGCTCAGTACTCAAACATCCCTGCGCTGTTCGATCAGTGCGCGACCTGCACAAAGTCCATGTCCCACAACCACCTTCAGCCTTCCGTCCTGCATCTGAGTGTTCAGAATTGCCCGAAGCTTCTTCATACATTTGCAGGAGGAATCGTAGGCTGAGGCCGCCGGGAGCCGTATGACATGCTCCATCTCACACGCGCGCATGTCACATGTATTTATGTCTCCCCCCTCCCTCTTTTCCTTTCTTCCTCTCCTCCTCCTTCACGCCTTCTCTCCTTCCCCCGTCTCCCTCCCTCCTTCCTTCTTCTCTTCCTCCCTTCCTCCTTTCGCCTTCCTCCCTTCCTCCACTTATTTATTTGTTTATTCACTAATTTCTTAAGTACTTTTATGTCTCGTATGTGTATACATGTATCAATAGATACCCATAGTGTTGTGTGCAGTAATGCAACACGAAGCCACCACGCACTGCAATGCGACAGCATGTCCTGTGCTGCTTACTTATCGCCTTCTTCGCCAGCTCCGGCGTGTCAATGCTGCCTCGCTGGCCTTGGATGCCACTGACTCGCTTCTGCGGCCTGTGGCAGGAGCCGGGAAGTCGCTTCCGATCGCTGCTTCTTTCTGCTGTTCGGGGGGTCTAGGCCTTGAGGGATAGGCCAGGTCGCCGCCAGTAGATGGGTGAGAAAAGCCAAAACTGGCCGCAGCTTCGTTGCATCTTCATCGAGGTCAGCCTCCCACTCTATGCCCAAACTTAGTTCTGCATGCAACACGCTGAAGCAAATCATGCTGCCAGTACTTCCGGTCTAGAATTTGCCTGCAGCCATTCCTACCGCCACTGTTGCCATTCCTACCGCAGCCGCCACCACCACCACCACCACCACCACCACCACCACCACCACCACCACCACCACCACCACCACCACCAACAACAACAACAACAACAACAACTAACTAACCACGACCGCGACCACTACTACAGCTTACTGCCAGTAGTCGTAGTAGTAGCAGTAGCAGTAGCAGTAGCAGTAGCAGCAGTAGCAGCAGTAGCAGCAGTAGCAGCAGTAGTAGTAGTAGTAGTAGGAGTAGGAGTAGGAGTAGTAGTAGTAGTAGTAGTAGTAGTAGTAGTAGTAGTAGTAGTAGTAGTGGTAGTAGGAGTAGTAGTAGTAGTAGTAGTAGCAGTAGTGGTAGTGGTAGTGACAGTGACAGTGACAGTGGTAGTGACAGTGGTAGTGGTAGTGGCAGTGGCAGTGGTAGTGGTAGTAGTGGTAGTAGTAGTAGTAGTAGTAGCAGTAGTATTAGTAGTAGAAGTAGTAGTAGCAGTCGTAGCAGAAGAAGGAGTAGGAGTAGGAAGTAGGAGTGGACGTAGGAGTAGTAGGCGCAGTCGCAGTCGCCGGTGCCGTACTCGTAGTCGTAGTCGTAGTCGTAGTCGTCGTAGCAGCAGCAGCAGGAGTAGTAGTAGTAGTAGCAGTAGCAGTAGTAGTAGTAGTAGTAGTAGTAGTAGTAGTAGTAGTAGTAGTAGTAGTAGTAGGAGTGGTAGTAGTAGTAGTAGTAGTAGTAGTAGTAGTAGTAGTAGTAGTAGTGGTAGTAGTAGCAGTAGCAGTAGCAGTAGCAGTAGCAGTAGTGGCAGTAGTAGCAGTAGTCATAGTCGTAGTAGTCGTAGTACTAGCTGCAGTAGCTGTGTAGTAGCTGTAGCAGTGGTACTCTACTACTCTTCCTGATGCTACCACTACTATTCTACGATTCTACGATTCCACTATTCCACTATTCCACTATTCTATTACTCTACTACTCTACTATTCTTCTATTCTACTATTCTACTATTCTACTATTCTACTATTCTACTATTCTACTATTCTACTATTCTACTATTCTACTACTACTACTACTACTACTACTACTACTACTACTACTACTACTACTACTACTACTACTACTACTGCTACGACTACGGGCACTACTACTAGTATTACTACTACAGCCACGACTCCGACTACGACGACGACTACTACGGCTACTCTTGCTGCTGCTACTACTCGAACTACTACTACTACTACTACTACTACTACTACTACTACTACTACTACTACTACCGCTACTACTACTCCTGCTCCTCCGCCTCCTCCTGCTGTTGCTGCTGCTGCTCGTAGTTGTAGTCGTACTGGTAGTCGTACTCGTCCTATCGTGTTACTGGTACTGCTCCTGCTTGGTGCTGCTAGTACTGATACTACGACTTCGGCTACGACTTGGGACTACGACTACACTATACGACTACGACTACAACGACGACTGCTGCATGCTGCTGCCGTGCCTTTTCTATGCTTAGCTCTTTTTGGATATCATATCATGTCATTGTGTCATGGCTGATATTGCGAACACATCCTTCTCACTGCCGCGAACGCACTTTTCGATCTCGTCCGTACAGGCGTTGTTGTTGCCATAGTAAATCTGTCTGTCCCTAAGGTCTGAGCAGGATCTCGTCGATTTTGGATCCTCAAATTGCCCTTCAAAACATCAACGTATTGCCGTGCACTCGTTTTCTTGCTTTCGTCAAGCCTCCCCGAAGGCACCAGCCGTTTGCAGCCTAGCTCATCCTCCAGCGGTGTGTTGCAGCAGATCGAAGGCGGTCCCTCCGGCCTTTCGGGTATTCTGCATGTGGGCAGGGGCCTTCCAGCTGTCAGAGTGTTAGGTTTGCTCCGGTGCTTGAAGGTTCGAGTGCTCTCCACTGCGCGGTGATGCCCGACCCAAGTCAAGAGAGGACTGTAGCCTAAACGACTCCCCTGTACGCACAGGGAAGAAATCAACGACGAAGTCGCGAAAGGTTCGCCCTGCTATGCCAACGGGCCCACGGGCGGGGATGAGATTCAGGATTTCGGGTGCCCGCGTCTTCTCCAGGGACAGGGTGACCCCTGGCAACATGAATAGAATTTAGAATTTGTTTCGAGCTCTTTGCCGATGGCAGGTGCTGGTTCATGTCGATGGCGAGGCAAGCACCGATTACGGGATCCAGCAAGGCTTTCTTCGGTTTGCCAGATGTCCACGATCAGCGTCTTCTTATCATATGTCATACTCAGGCCGAGCATGCGAGAATGTCGAAGAGAGTGGCTCTGCGTCGCGCGACAACCTTCGGCTATCTCCGACTGTTTCCATCCGTAGAGATTCAACCATCCGACCCTTTGATTCCTGCAGCTGCGCGACCGAACTCTCCGAGCTTGCCATCGCTCCCACAAGCTTTCCTTGTAAAGCCGAGAAGCTCCTGAAAAGAGCTGTTTTGCTCTTTAGCTCCAGTGCCGAGTGCAGGCTAATGGGTGAAGAGCTCGACTTAGGCTTCAGGGTTAAGGTCTGCGACCACGACTACCCAGTCCCTCCGAAAGTTCTGATAGTTACCAAACCTGGCTAAGCGGTCGAGGCCGACGCGAATCCGTCAGAAATCTTGAGAGAAGCTTTGTTGTATCTCAATGTGAAAGGGAGGCACAAGTCGTCTCCCTCGTTATCGTACCACCGTACTAAGCCAAACCTTAAAAACCTGACCCCAAAACTGCCTTCCGAACAACCCTCAGCTGGCGCCATCCCTGCACGGTGCCTTCTTGGCCTCCCTTTGCAATGTGTCGAGAGCTTAGTGATAGAAGAGTCATGCAACTGGTACTTTGAGTACTCAGCTTTGGTAGACTTCAGGATGCCTTTACTGCAGCTCCAGGCTCCCGTTCTGCACAAGCATGGAGAACGGCCAGTTGTGGTGAGTCCAGAACGGAGTGTGACAACCTCAGCCAAAATCCGACGACTTCCCACGCCGAGGTCATCGCCCGGCTGCACCATGAGGAGCGGTCATCAGCCCGTCCTTAGGGTTTTCATTGTCTGGGGTTCACGGATCATGCTTCGAATCAAAGTTGTAGGACTCGTTCACCTTGTTAGCGTATTCGGTTGTTGTACTTTGCAAATAGTGGTTGCGAGGACGACAGCAAGGAACAAATAACATGACGGCAAGACTGTTGTTACCCAGCAAGCACTGCTAAGATTCCTCATGTGCTCCTGAGCAATCAGTTTGTGTAGCACCGCGCACGACGTGAAGGTGGCATGTGCGATTGCAACGAATTGCACAAATGCGCATCAATTCCGGCAGTATTTGTTCTGGTCATTAAGTCTGCTTTATATTTTTCTTCTTCTTCGCAACAACTGTCTGCATTCCCAAGCCCAGACCCAACTCGTCAGCTGTAGCTACATCTCTAGCATTCTCTAGCCCTGAAGCCAAAGCCGTAAGGGGGGGCTTTCCTTCGGTTCTGGAGCGCTGTTGGGCCGTCGGTCGACAGCGGACATGCCACATCAGTACCTGGTTTACGTTGCTTCCCCTCCCGTCCGGATCGCAACCGCAAGAAGACACGACAACGGTCACTGTAGGATGGGTTGAGCACAGCCTCCGACCCGAACCTTTACGCACTGTCGCTGATTTGCCATACTCGAAAACAAGAATACCAGATTGTCAAGAGTGAACTCTAGACTCTATATATGTTCAGCTCCCCTTGCCCAAAGCATGCCCTGCTGGCAAGGCAAGGTCTCCAGCTGTCCGCGCAGTCTTGGATCCACCTTCGAGCGCCCAGTGGGGCCGTCCCGGATGAACGAGTGAGTGGGAGTGTTGCGTTGTGTTGTCTGTCTTTATGACATATGGAGAGTTCGTGGGCCAAGAGCTTCTGCTTTGGACTGCATAACACGACTCTGTGTAGTATACTCACTTAGGATGCCTGCACCTTCATCCCAGACATAAAACCCTGACCGAATCCACCGGCCCCAGGAAGGTGTGAGTTTCAGGGTTTTCGAGGTGAATTTCGGTGCTGAGTTTCCGGAGGGATTTTCGGATCATTGCCGGTACAGTTTCGGCTCGGATTCTCGTCTTCTTGTGATGCTCTTGCTTTCGTGCGCCGTGGACTGAAGCTGCGCACCTCGGCCCCCTAGACTGACTGACAGACTCGCGTCCGAAACTGAACCCTGTGCCGAAGCTGGGTGCCAAAACTGCACCCCGCCGGCGCCATAATCCCAAAAAACGGAAGGGTACCCATGTATCCTAACATGAGTTCAGTGGCCGCAACAACACCGACGACGACGAGACCGGTTAGTGCCAAAGCCTTTCACCACCAGACCATGAGTCAATGAGAGCAACCTAGCCGCAGAAAAACTGATCACTACCCAAACCAGCTCTAAGGCAGAAGCTGTGGGTTTTTTCACACTGGACAATGAACTGGTCTGAAATATTGCCAAGGCTCCCTGTCGCGCTTGGCCATTGCTTTCGAGATGGGCGCTCGGGACCCGGTTGCTGGGCGTGAGGACCCAGCGTGGGTGATCTAAGCGGAGCGGTAAAATCGTTACGGATGCCAGGGCTTCCCGTGGCTTAGCTGAATGGGATCCAGATCTGCTTTTTCCCGCGTAGGTCGCGACGTTGGTGTATCACAAATTGTAGATCCGTTGGCCTGAAACGCCTTGCCGCTTTCTGCATCTCGTCAGCACTGCCAAGCGTTCAGTGCTTCAGCCCATGGACATTTGCCACACAGAGCCTTCCTTTCCGAACCTTTCAAGTCGGAAGCCCGCAGCTGAGCGAATCGGCGAAGCTCAGAGCTCCAAGGCAGAAGGCTCCCAGACACTGAGCCCCGACTTGGTGTCGCGCTGCGGGGATCTTCGGCTGCAGAGAAGTTGAAAGCCAGGGACCTTCGCGGCATGTTTGTCCGGTTAGTCAGTATCAGTCCTGAAGTTCGACTGTTGAAACCCCATGGCACCACTGAACCCATGTGAAAACATGAAGAAGTGCCGGCTGCACAAGACTCGAGACTCAGCACTCCAGGTCGTGCATCTGCCTACAGAGGAGGCTCGCTCGGATTTGAGGTTTTTGGGATTCGGGACGTGTTTTGGGCACGGGCACTCCCAAGAACCCCACAAACTCCCTCTACGACAAGCACAGACCTGGGACTACGGATGGTATGGAGCAGGACTTTCGGAAGGAGCTGGAGCTCCTTGTCTCTGGCTTTGGTGCAGAGGCTCGAGAGATGCGTATCCAGGGATTCTTTCGCGAACCTCTCTGCTTGAGAGTCTCGCTGTCGGAATTGCGAGTGCTGTCGGGATACGACGACACCCTATTGGGAGCAGCCCCAGCGTACAGTCTGAGCCCGTAGGCAATGCTGGCTGTAAAGGCCTTGCTCCAAAGCACCGCTCTAGTTGAAGTTGACCATCTTGGCTTAGGACTGTGGATGTTACGAGCAGATCTCAACATACATCCGGGTTTCATAAACCATTGTTTGCTTGCAAGGTTTGGCTAGAATCCGGCTAGAAACTGCTACAGACGTTACTGCCTTCCTCTTGATGTGATTCCTGTCCAAAACCCGAAGGCAGGCGCACTTTAAGACGCAGAGAACGGCGGTAATGATTGCTTCAGCAAGAGGACTGGTACTGGCAGCAACAAAAGTATGCCGTTCTGAAGCCAAGCAGAGCACAACGTGGTTTCGGCTTGCAGAGCATTCTCTTGCCATTTTCAATCCGCCCTGACCTTCCGAACGACTTCGTGGAAATTCGGATGAATCCAGAAGATGTCGGTTGACCGTAGATCATTGCTAGAGGAGTACGATGTGGGAGGAAGTCGTTCTTCAACCGACAGAATGTGCCTCCTACATCAGAAGACAAACCCTATCATAGAGTGGAAGGTCCTGGGGCGTCGACACCAGCAGGTTTTAATTTGTTCATGATGCTGCGCTGCCTGGCGGGAAAATCCCGGCTGCCTTTGGAGCTGCATGCTACATCCATGAGTTCTTGCGAGAGCGAGATGGAGGCGCTGGGGCCGGGAGGGTGGAGAGATTTGCATTCTGGAGGATTTTCAATCATCGTCTGGTGACATGTAGCTCTGTAACTCCGAACTCCCTTCAGATCTTCGCAGATTCTTCTCAGATAAACGTTAGTCTCGACAGTGTCTGACGGCTGGGGAAAACACTGTCGGCGAGTTCTGAGTGCCCTCGGCTTCGGCTTGTTGGCTGTCTTGTTGCTGCTTTGTTTCCGTTGTTGGTGGTGATCCTAGCGAAAATGCTGCGCTGGGCTGTTGGTGATGGTAGTGATGGTCGCCGTGAGAGTTGTTGCGGTGATGGTCCTGGTTGGTACGGGATGACATAACTATCGCCCACGTCGACACACTGTATGTCCGTGCTCTCTCTATATATGTATATGCACATATATACACATACATCCGTAAGTACCTACATACAGACACGCAGACAGACAGGCAGTTGTACATACACACATGCATATACACGCATGAGAGACACACCTTGGGGTTCTCTTTGGCGAACTTCTTATACAGCAATTTAGTGCTTTTGGCTTTCTGGCCGAACCCCGAGGGTTCAGGAAAGGATTGTCTCAGTGAGTTCCTTCAATCCCGCTTGTCAAGGAGTTTGAAAGGCGCTTCCCGATGTACACCGTCCCTTCAGAGGTGCGTGTGGGTTTTCGCTGCAGTCGCAGGTTTGTTGCGTTTCGCTCGTCAAGACTGAGTCGAGACTGCATGGAGCTGTAGAATAAGAACTCACGACCCTGGAATCCACAGTTCGAGAAAGTCACAGGTGTTGTTGAACATGGAAGAGATCAGACCACATGAAGACCTCAAGGCTGGTTCCGGAGGTTTCGTCCATTTAGGGATCTCGTTGATTACAGCGATGATGATATGACTGATGAAGGCGACTGCCACAATACTGCCTGGACAGCTGTCAGCATCGTCATCGTCGTCGAAAGCGTATTCCCGTTGCCGTAGTAGTAGTAGTAGTAGTAGTAGTAGTAGTAGTAGTAGTAGCAGTAGTAGTAGTCGTAGTAGTAGTAGCAGTAGCAGTAGCAGTAGCAGTAGCAGTAGCAGTAGCAGTAGCAGTAGCAGTAGCAGTAGTAGTAGTAGTAGTAGTAGTAGTAGTAGTAGTAGTAGTAGTAGTAGTAGTAGTAGTAGGAGTAGTAGTAGTAGTAGTAGTAGTAGTAGTAGTAGTAGTAGTAGTAGTAGTAGTAGTAAGAGTAGAAGTTGGAGTAAATGGGGTGGCAGATTAGAAGTGGTAGGAGCAATAGGTGTAGTGGTAGTCGTGATGACGGTGTCTGTGGTTGTGAATTACTGGCAGTGGCAGTGGCCGTCGTCTTGGTGGTGGTAGTTGTGATGGGGGTGCTGGTGGTGGTGGCTTTTTTGGTGGTGGAGGTGGTGCTGGTGGTGGTAGCAGTGGTAGCTGGTAGTGGTTGTAGGATGACGGTCATGATGGTGATGATGCTGTGAGGATGTGAGGAGTGTGGGTAAGGATGGTGTTGTAGTTGTTGTTGTTGTCGGTGGTGGCGGCAGTGCTGCTTCCGCTGCTGATTTCGGTGGGTGGTGGGGTGGTGGTGATGTGACTGATACATTGATATCTGATATATACATAGTATCTTTATTTGTCGGGCGTTTTGCCGTCGTCACATGCTACAAACTTGTTTGAGACTGCATCGGACCGAAGGATGTGGGAGCAATCGTGGTCTTCGAGACGAGCATGGGCAAAGCTGCCTTCGTCTCGCACCAGTGGGCCTCGACAGAACATCCTGACCCCGAGTTGAAGCAATTACAGGTGCTCCAGGGTACCTTGAGACATCTCCTAAACGGAACGGGTTTCGTCCCTTTGGACCCTATCACTGAAGCGATTGTGCCGACAGCCAAGAGTTTATCATTACAAGAGTTCCAGTCGTCTCCACTCTTTCTGTGGTACGATTATTTTTCTTGCCCTCAACGCCGAGAGGGGTCTTCTCTTGTTGACCTTGAGAAGGCCATCGACAGCATTCCAGCTTACATTGCCCAGTGCGACTTCTTTTTCGGGCTGTGCCCTGCCATCGACTGCCCCAGCGAAGCGAGGGTGTTGACACCACGAAGCTGGAGTGAAAGAGGTTGGTGCAGGGTTGAAAGACTGCTGCGTGAGTTGTCTTATAACGACAAATGGGTTCTCATCAAGAGCAGCGCATCGCTCGAACTGGTGGGCTCGGCTTTGGGATTCCTCGGCGGATCAGCAGGTGAGGGTCAGTTCAGCCGGGCGGACGACCGAGCCAAGCTGGCCCCAGTTCTGAAGCGAGCTGTTCTACGAAAGCTGAACCTGTGCCTCAAAGCGAAAGACTTTGCGGCCTACCGCCGACACTTGAACATGCAGGCCGTTCACTTGAGAGGCCTTAGCATTGAAGTCGTACCCGACCTCATCCCAGAGTTTGAGGGCGAGCTTGGAAGTCCAGACATCGTGTCGAAGTTCCTTTACCAGAACGGCTTCTCCACAGTCCGTGATGTCGACAGTGCAGGGTGGTCGCCACTGCACTATGCCGCTCTGAGTGGCAGCTCGGAGTTAATCGAGGGACTCTTAAAGCAGCGTGCCGATGCCAACCGTCGAACGAGCAAAGACCAACCGCAGCTCGGATGCCCTCCTTGGACCTCAGCCCTTGACCTCAGCGTCTTCTTCAAGAACGATTCAGCGAGCCGGCTCCTCGTTGCTGCCAGGGCCAGGCCCGAGGGTGGGGTACAGCCCGCTATGTCCTACGCTGCCATGGCTGACAATGCATCTGGTGTGCATCTTCTTTGCGATGCAAAAGCTTGCCCACTTGCAGAGGGCATTCTGGGCGTCTCCGTCTTCGAGACAGCAGCAGCCTACGGAGCCGCATCAGTTCTGGAAGCCCTTGTCCAGCGGGCCCCAGAAAACGCTCTGGACTTCTCCAGCGCCCTCTTCAGCACCATGTTCACTCGGGGAGGTACGGCGGAGATGGTCGACAGGCTCCTGGAGCTCAAAGCCGATGTCAACTGGCAGCTGCTGGGCTGGACCCAACGGAGTAAAATCTTCTTAGATTGTGCGCTTTATTTACGACAGCCCTAAATCCACACAGAAGTCGAATCAGCAAAGAGAGCATCTAGAAATGACAGTGTCAGGTACAAAGTATCTGGCCGGTCCCTTTTTGGCATCGTAGTCACCGTGAAGTCGCTTCAACACCGCTTCGGCCGGGTGACTCCTCTTTCGACTTTGTTTCACAACCTTCCTGGAATGACCCCACTGATGGCAGCAGTGCTCACGGCGCAGTACGCAGGCGCCGCAGCCTTACTAGCAGCCGGAGCCCGAGTGGACATAAAGAACCGGCGTAACCGGACGGTTGAAGATTTTGCCAGAGGCCGGTCGCTCCCCGACTTCCTGATTCGGGGCTTTCAAAGAGATCCCTCCGAGTGTCAGAAAGTGTTTTCGCGCGAGCTGGCCCAGACTTTCGTTGAAATGTAAATACATTGAAACACCAACCCCAATAATTCTCGAGACTGCGCAACCCGACGAAGAGTTCAGAGAAAGGTGACCGCCGTGCAGGAGTTGGAGAGATTCTGAAGCCATCCCCATGATCCACGTTGCAGTTTGCAGCATTTCGCATATCTAAGCCGCTTGGGTCAAGTTGAGGGATTACACATCTCTGTCCGAGTGCTTTACAGTCATGGAGAGTTGGGCCTGGGGCAGCATCGCTCTTTCTGCCGAGACTAGGCTTAAGCTGAACGCAGCTCCGCCTTGAGCCGACACGTTCGACGCACCGGCCGGCCTTTCCGGCGGAAGCGTGCACTTCAGGTTTGAAGTTATGGCTTCCGGCAAGTCGAAAACCATCCATGCCTAATCTCATGTACTCACGAACTCGCTTGAGCTTTGATTTTGAGCTTCACACCGCACCCTTTGCCGTGTTGTTCCCCGATGTGGCAAGGCCGAGCGGCTGTACGAAAGTGCAAATGTGTCGAGCACTGCCGCGTGCTTGGTGCGTTCCGGACACTCCTACCGATCCAGGCAGACATCGTCAACGCTGCAACGCCCACAAGTGCTTCCTGTCGGAGAGCTATTCCTAAACCCCAAACCGTACTTGGTGAGGTCACGCGGCTGTGCGAGTGGGTCCGCAGCCCCGGTATGTGTATCGCGGGATTTGCACAGGCTCAGCCTCGAAACACCCACCACCCAAAACGCAAGGAAAGCATAACCACCAAGCAGCGATGTCATAGTGCTGCTCGAACAATGCAGAAGAGCTGCTGCACCGCAGGCTTACTACAGCGTGCTCAAGCTTGAACTCTGTTCTTGTTTGAGGGTGTGGATATGATTAAGGTGGATCGTTCATTCAACTGCTCGTGGTAAGATATGCGGTGTCGTTCATCAAGGTCGACTTGGGTGCAATGGGTTGGGAGGCTGTCGACGTTCTGGGTGTTACTTGTAGCCAGAATCAGCGATGTGAGCCATGAAGAATGCAGGTGAATGATCTAATCCAGCGTCGCTGCTGCGTCGTTGTCAATACTAGACTCTTCAAGACCATTGACGTTGGCCCCGAATCACCGAAGCTGCATAGCATGCATAGCATGCACAAAATGCATAGCATGCATAGCTTGCATCAAGGTGATTCTACCTCTGCTAATCTTCCTCTTCCGTGACGAAGAGACAGCGATGGCCAGCGCGGCATGGAGTTAGACATTCGAGCCATTGCCTGAAGCTACATTGGAGCCAAATGCAGGAGCTGAGGCTAAGGCCTTTAAGTAAGACAGAAACAAGCATGTTAAGCTTATTTGATAGAATGTGGATCTTTTCTTCGCGCGGGGTGTCGAAGACTACTTGCACCGCTGCTCTCGCTATTGCTATAACGACAACGACTACAACCCACGACTGCTACAAACAACGGTAGTTATTGTTTCGTATCTCAAGTATTAAGTATGCAAGAACGTTCAGAACAGCTCAGTAGCTAACCAGTAGCCTGCAAGGGTAAAACCAACATCGACCGAACGAAAAGCAGCCGCATTTAATATGTCATTACGTTCACGACCACCGTCGCAAG